>VZQC01014627.1:150234-209125 GCA_009823505.1 Rhizomys pruinosus | reverse complement strand
AAAAAAAAAAAAAAAAAAAAAAGACTACTCACTATTGGTGAATCAGAAAGTTGTATTTGAGTATCTACCAAATTATTCTGAGATTTCATGTCATAATTCAATACTCGAACATAATCTGAATTAGGACGATGGTTGTATATCACACAATTCTACTGTTGCATCGTGTTGAAGTAATTATTGTCTGTATTGTCTGCCTGACTTTCAGTTTAGGAAGTTAAAACCAAAGCAAAATAAATCAAAAGCTTGACATGATTACTGTCATGTCATAACTAACCAAAGTGTGTGTTAGTTAACACACTGGGCTTGGTGGCTTACACCTGTAATCTCAACACTCAGAAGACTGAGACAGGATTATTGTGATTTCAATGGCAGCCTGGTCTATAGAATGAGAGCCTGTCTTAAAAAGCCCCTCCCCACAAAAGTAGTGTATTCTAAAAAATATCCATGTTCATTAAAGGTCAAAAAGTTCTTATTGATACTATTTCTAACACTGGCCAAGCACAGCTCTCCCAAAACAGCAAACAGACTCTCTTCTGTCCCACCGTAGGGTTTTCCAGGTGACCAGGGGCATCCTGGACTTAAAGGCAGCAAAGGCGAAACATCTCCACCTGTGGGACAAGTGGGTGACCCAGGTGATCCTGGGCTCAGAGGCCCACCTGGCAGAAAGGGCTTCGACGGAATTCCTGGCACTCCGGGAGCAAAAGGATTACCAGGACCTAGGGGTGAACCGGTTGGTATTTAGCAATTTCTGTTTCCCTCCCTATGATAAAGTGCTTAGAAATTAGGAGATATCAAGAGTTGCTTCCAAAAACTGATTGTCCACGCACTTTGTTCTTCACTGTAGCTGCAGAGTGAGGCATATTCAAAATAGTAGTAATAATTCAGGCAAATATTTATAGTATTTTGAGAAAATAATTAGGTCACTTTAATGATTTACCTCAACTCATCTACATTGATAATGACTATCTTATCCACAAGTTACATTTCATTAAATGTACCAAATGAGTTTATAGAAAAACACGGAGGGGGCTGGAGAGATGGCCTAGCGGTTAAGAGCGCCGACCGCTCTTACAGAGGACCCGGGTTCGATCCTCAGCACTCACATGGCGGCGGAGAACCGTCTGAAACTCCAATTCCAGGAGAACTCCAGTTCCAGGGGAATCCGACACCCTCTTCTGACCTCCGTGGCATTGCACGACACGGGTGCACAAACTTGCATGCAGACAGCACATTCATACACACACAGAAATAAAATTAAAAAAAAAAAAAGAAAAGCACAGAAGAAAACGAATGGTGCTGAGGTGTTGCTCAGTTGGTAGAGCTCGAGTTTGACACTCACCACCACATAAATGGGGCTTGCTTACGCACACCTGTTAATCCCAGCACTGAGGTGAGGCAGGAGGATCAGAAGAAGTTCCTTAGTTACTTAGAGAGTTCAAAACCTGCCTGGTTGCATTAAATCCTGGAAGGAGAGAGAGAGAGAGAGAGAGAGAGAGAGAGAGAGAGAGAGAGAGAGAGAGAGAGAGAGAGAGAGAGAGAGAGAGAGAGAGAGAGAGAAATGACTAGGATGGGGATGGGAAAATATTTCTGGGGCAATTTCCACTCTTTTAAAACATGCATTATAAGCCGGGCGTGGTGGCTCGCACCTCTAATCCTAGCATTGGGAGGCAGAGGCAGGCAGATCTTTGTGAGTTCAAGGCCAGCCTGGTCTACAGAGCGAATTCCAGGACAGCTGGCTACAGGGAGACCCTGTCTCAAAAAGACCAAAAAAAAATGCATTATAAGATATGATACTTAAGGATATGGTAACCAAATAAAGAAATCAAATGGTTAAAATATTTCAAATTTGATTCTTTTCATGGGATAGAATTTCTCACATAGTCAAGTGAAAAATGTCATAGAGTCAGAATGCCTCTCACAAAACACCTGTGAGAAGTTTGCCCAAATTAGTCTACAAAAATGCCAGCTTTTTCCAAGGGTTAGTCAGGTTTAGCCAATACAAAGAATCCTACCTGGTGCAATTGAAGGCAATTTGGTAAGCAAATTTTTTTTTTTTTTTTTGTCTTTTCAAGACAGGGTCTCCCTGTAGCACAGCTGTCCTGGAACTCATTCTGTAGACCAGGCTGGCCTTGAATTCACAAAGATCCACCTGCCTCTGCCTCCCAAGTGCTAGGATCAAAGAAATGAGCCACCATGCCTGGCGGTAAGCAAATTTAAGATTCATTTACACACACACACACACACACACACACACACACACACACACACGCATGCTTACAATTCATATACAGACTTTAATTTAACTGTGACTCCTAGCATGTAGATATAGAAGACAGTTTTTCCTGGTGCATCAGTGGGACCAGGGTCTCCCATACGGCCTCGCCTTGTATCTGGGGTTAGATTAATCTGTAGTAAAGAGACAATGGAATCAAGCACTACCAGAAGTGTTCCTGTTGTCACAGGCCCTGAGTGGTGAGAAAGGAGACCAGGGTCCTCCAGGGGCTCCTGGCTCCCCTGGGCCCCCAGGACCTGCAGGACCTGCTGGACCGCCAAGCTATGGACCCCCAGGAGAACCAGGTCCTAAGGGAAGCCAAGGAGTTCCTGGAGTCCCGGGACCACCTGGAGAAGCCGGTTGGTTAGTTTTCTTTCCAGTCATGCTTTCCTGTGAAGTGGGTGGATGGCTCCCACAGCCACAAAAGCTCCTTCAGGACAAGTGAATATTTATGTAAACTTTCTCCTGACAAACAGAATATATCAACAGGGAAACACTGGGGAAGGGCATGTAAGATGTGTTAGAGAAAACGCATTTCCTGCTACTGGGAAGCTTAGCTGAAACTTCCTAAATTGCCTCTGTGTATGAGTGATATAAGTACACAGAATAAACCCGTCTTATGGATTGAATGGGAATCAATTACAAGACACTCAAGAGTGACAAGAAACTGATCTAAAGAAGTGCCTTCCTTTTGACCTGTGACTCCAGGTTATAAGTAAAACTTCAAAATAGCTAAGATACGTGAAGGAACACTGATAATAGTTTTAAAGTCCATGGAGCTTTTAGGATCTACAGGTACTGAAAACAGTTCTTGATCCAGAAGAAATGGGGCCTTACTGTTTATCTGTGGCTAGGAGAGTGATAAAAGGTGAGGTTGGCATACTGCTGAGAGTTTTCAACAAGTAACACCATGGTCAGTTGTCACTTCTAAGATCACATTAAGGCATAAGACTCAGTCAACTCATGGTCTACAAATGTTGTAGTGTGTTCACTTATACAAATATCTGGTACCACTCCACAGTGTTCATTTATGTTATCAAGTGAATACATACTTGTATCTGCATACACATAAAGTTTATTTTATTTATTCATTTACTTAATTCTATCCCTGCTTTACTTTGGAGGTTGTTGTTCTAATGCACAAGCTAACAATGGTTCCTACATTTTGAAATAATTGAAGAAAAATCAATCATTTGATTGATACATTGAAATTTATGAAATGCAAGTTACAGTGTGTATACATAAGGCTGACTGGAATGCAACCATGTTCCATCACTGATGTGTTTGTCTCGAGCTCCCTGCCTCATAGTTCTAACAGATCGGCCCTACAAAACCTCAGTTATTTACTGTCTGGTCCTTTATCTAGTTTACTGACTCCTGTTCTAATCCATCATACAACCCTCTGCTGTTCTTTTTAATTTGAATCTAAATGAAGAAACTCATCATAAATACCTTGTCAAATTCTCCAATCACATACTCAGAACCGTAGATGGTGGGCAGGCTCAATCATGAATGTGGGGCAATTTTGGCCACTGTGTTCAGAACATTACTTTGAATATTTATCTGCCAGGTAATTATTATTTCTACAGTGACAGATAAGGTACCTCTCAGAGAGGATAATAAATGTGCCCAAGCTCACCAATCTTATAAATAAATAGCGGTGCTAAGCCTTGAACCCAAGCCAGTTATGCTGAGCCACACGTGCTGATTTGTTCAGTACACCTCACTATCTTTCCATGAGAACTAGCTTCCAATAACTTAATAACTTAGAGGTATTCACAAACTTCATTCTTATTATCAAATTTTGGAACAGGCTCTCATTCAATAGAACTATTAAATTGAATTATTAACTATAGCAAGATTTAGACAGTAGCAGATGGTTACAGATATTTGATCAGAAAAGTTTCTATGGATTGGTTATCCCTAAGCTAGTTTTGAAACTCATCAAAGCAGAGATTGCTTTTATTTTCTTTGGGATATATTTGTAACTTCTTCATAATATTTTCCTATTATTAAAAAATATATCAGTATATAGCTCAATCTTATGATCACAAATTTCCTTAAGGTCTTAAAGGAGAACCCAGTATATCAACACCCGTTCCAGGCCCCCCAGGACCTCCCGGGCCCCCTGGTCATGCTGGCCCCCGAGGTCCACCTGGTGAGTATATGGCATCAAATAGTATCCTTCTAGTAAATGACATAGGGTAGTATCCCTCTAGTATATGACATCATCGGGTAGCATCCCTCTAGTATATGACATCATCGGGTAGCATCCCTCTAGTATATGACATAGGGTAGTATCCCTCTAGTATATGATATCGGGTAGTATCCTTCTAGTATATGATATCGGGTAGCATCCCTCTAGCATATGACATAGGGTAGCATCCCTCTAGTATATGACATCGGGTAGCATCCCTCTAGTATATGACATAGGGTAGCATCCCTCTAGTATATGACATTAGGTAGTATCTCTCTAGTATATGACATAGGGTAGTATCCCTCTAGTATATGACATCATCGGATAGTGTCCCTCTAGTATATGACATCGGGTAGCATCCCTCTAGTATATGACATGGGGTAGCCCCTCAGTCTCCTGAGAAAGCACTGCCCCCCCCATTATAAGGGAAAATATATTTACTGGCTACAAAAGGGCATACAGGAGAGGCCCTTTCAGATAAGCAAGCTGAAAAGGGACTTTCTGTTGTCCTTTGAGCTTATCCAAATTACTACCCCAGGGGCTTCTGATATACAGGTTCCAAAGGAGCATGGATACAATTACTTAGAAGGAGCTGTTGAGCAGAATGATCTTCATGGATTTGGGAGGAGAGCAAGCAGAGTTTACAGTGACTAATCAGGGTGGTTTCCATGGAACCTTCATTTGAAACTTGATTTCTTTTCTAAAATGATCTGAAAATTTAATTTTGCATTTATAGAGGAAGACATATAGTTCAAGATATCTAGGATCTTTTTAAAGAATTGCATTATATTCTGGAGACTGGAAAGATGGCTCAGTAGTTAAGAACACTGGCCACTCTTTTGGGCACCCACAGGATGGCTCACTACTGTCTGAAACTCCAATTCCAAGGGATCTGATGCCCTCTTTTGGCCTCCATGGACATTACATGCCTATTGTGCTCTTGATACATGCAGGCAAAAGCATTCATAAACATTTTAAAAATAATTAAAGAATATTTTAAAGTTCTTTGCAGCTCCTACCTGTTAGTCTGCTGGATATAAGCTGGGAAAAGGGCTGAAGTTATATTAAAATTATTGTGTACCTGGGCATGGTGGCGCATGTCTTTAATCCTAGCACTTGGGAGGCAGAGGCAGGCGGATCTTTGTGAGCTCAAGGCCAGCCTGGTCTACAGAGCGAGTTCCAGGACAGCTGGGACTACAGGGAGACCCTGTCTCAAAAAGACAAAAAAATAAATAAATAAATTTAATTTAATTAAATAAAAAATTATTGCATAATTTCCACACAGAGTATATAAATGTTTTCTTCCAAAACAAATGAAAATTACTGATGTGTGTGTGTGTGTGTGTGTGTGTGTGTGTGTGTGTGTGTTTAAGGTTTGCCTGGACCTATGGGAAGATGTGACCCTGGTCTTCCTGGACCTGACGGTGAACCGGGAACTCCAGGAGCTGGATTTCCTGGACCTCCTGGACCTAAAGGTAAATACTTTTAAATGTGGTGTGGACATTTAGAAGCCATAACCAGGAATTGGGAATAAAGCAGGAAATACCTATGATACCCCACTGAAATAATGTTTCCCAAGCACCTGCAGGAGATCAAAGCACTAAGAGGTGAAAAGGGAGAATTCACAGTGACTCATGTAATCTCATCTCCTATCATGCTTTCTACAACAAACAAAAAGCCTGTAAGAAAATTCACCAAAGTAGGGCTGGAGAGATGAATTAGCAGGTAAGAGCCCTGGCTGCCCTTGCCGAGGACCCGGGTTCAATTCCCAGCACCCACATTGCAGCTAACAACCATCCATAACTCCGGGTACAGGAGATCCAATGCCCTCTTCTGTCTTCCATGGGCACTGTACAACATGAGTGCATTTACACACATTCAGGCAATACACCGCAAGTTCCAGATCAGCTGGGGCTATATAGGGAGACTCTGTCTTGGAAAAAAATAATTAATCAATTAATTTGAGGAGTAGAACTAGCCCACGAGCTCTTAGGAAGTAGAGACTTACAGCTTCCCAGCTAGACCAGATGAATCCTGTGAAACCCTGGGAAGTAGCCATGGAACCAACACTGGTCAAATATGGGCATGAAGGCATTCTCTAAATGTTGTCATGCTTCAGTTGTCCCTTGTTCACTACCACAAAGCACAGAAAATGATGTGTGGGACTCCACTGTCTTCTGTACTATTATAAATACACAAAGACATTCATTCCAAATAATGGGTGCTCCAGAGTGTGAGGGCTTGACAGTCATGGGCAGTCTTTAGTAAGGTGTTGAAATAGCTCTGTCTTGATCTGGTTCATGCTTCCATGGACATATACATGGAAACACACTTAGCTGAATACTATATATAAAGCAGACTTGGAAAACAAAGTTAGGCCAACTCTCAGGAGGCAGAGACTGCTGGATGCATGTGAGTTTGAGGCCACTCTGGTCTATGTAGTAATATCCAGGCCGACGAGGATTATGTAGTGAGACCCTGTCTCAGAAATAAAAAGCCAAGTGTGCTGTTACACACCTTTAATCTCAGCACTTGGAGGCAAAGGCAGAGGCAGGCAGACTTTTGTGATATCAAGCCCAGCCTGATCTACATAGCAAGTTCCAGAACAGCTGGGGCTATATAGGGAGACTCTGTCTTGAAAAAAAAAATTTAATCAATTAATTACAAATAAACAAATTTGGTCAAATGGCTAACCATCAAATGGTTTGAAGAGTTAGAATTGTATGTTTAAAAGCAAAAGTGACAAAAGTCATTTTTCTCTCTTTGAGAACAAATGTTAAGATGACTTGAAATTCACTTCTTTTTAACTGCTAACTTAGTTGGATTTACCATCATTCAAGCTTTCCTACAAACATCTATATCTTGATACCTCATAAAAGCATTTGCTAAAATAAAAGAAATACTGCTCAGATTTTCCAAAAAGACCGCTCCAATGTTGTGCTTCTGTTTTGCTTTTCCTCTGTAGGAGATCAAGGTTTTCCGGGAACAAAAGGATCGCCTGGCTGTCCCGGGGAAAGGGGAGAGCCTGGCCTTCCTGGAGAGCCAGGCCTCCCAGGAGCCAAGGTCCGCTGAGACTAAAATTCAAGACCGATGGGGGGGGGGGGCAACTGCAATCAGACAGTTGAGGTGCCCCCACCAGGCAGGATGCTGTGGGTTAGAAACCGTCAGTATATTCAGAGACAAAGATAGCAGGTTGTTTTGTTTGTTTGTCATTGCTGTTTTTTTAAGTTCTCTGGATCATCTTCCTTTATGGAAAGGAAAACAAAAGGTGTTCCTGGCAGGCTTGCATTTTCTATTTCCTTCTTCATGGCTTCATAAACATTCAAAGTACACAGACACAACCCTGCCTGCAGTCTTCTCGCTGTGTTGAGCCTGCATGTTCTGAATTGACATGAAGCACAATTTTATAGCAAAGTCAGCAACTAAAGTTGAAAAGGGAAAATTGGTTAAATTCGGGTGTCTATGCAAACAGACTTGGGACAAAGAGAACTGGTGAACAGTACATTGGGAAACTAACATGAGTGTTTTACAGGGAGAACCAGCCTTGGCCAGGACCGGACAACCAGGAAAACCAGGTTTTCCGGGAGAAAGAGGCGATCCTGGGGAAGATGGAGAAACTGGCCTCCCCGGGTTCCCAGGTGTCCCTGGGATTCCCGGAAAAGACGGGCTCGATGGACCTCGAGGTAGAATAGCAAGAGTGCTCACTCTTCTCCACCATGAGCTCCACTAAAATGCAGCAAGCTGGGCATGTAGGTGCTCTAGAAGGCTCTGACACGCTCGAACTAATGAATGGACTCCGCAGGACCTAACTCTTCCCTGACTCTGCATGCTGCTCTATCAACCCCTCCTTTCCTTCTCTCTTCCTTCTCTCTTGAATTTCTCTCTCTTTTGGTCTTTTTGAGACAGGGTCTCCCTGTAGCCCTAGCTGGCCTGGCACTTGCTATGTAGACCAGGCTGGCTTCAGTCTCATAAGAGACCTGCCTGCATCTGCATCCTGAATGCTGGGACAGAAGGCACGTGCCACCACACCCATCTTTTTCTTCCATTTTTTGTTTCCTTTATAAGAGAATGTTGGTGATGTTAAATACAAGTCTGACCAGGGAGGTGAAGGTACAAAAATATGAGGGGTTAACAGGACTAGAATCTGAAGTTTGGGCAACTGAGCAAACTCTTGGAATGTCTTTTGTAGGAGACCCAGGGCGGCCTGGACCACCTGGAGCAAAAGGACCCCCAGGGAGGTGCACTCGGGGACCTGAGGGTGTCCCAGGACTTCCAGGCTTAAATGGATTGAAAGGTCAACCAGGTAAGAGGAAGGTGCCAAAGTAGAGGCTAGGCAGGCAGGCGATGCGGCCTCTGGACTTAACTTTGCTGTTTAACATGGGGCTGTAACATGGGAGTGTCCAGCCACAGATCCTTACTGATATTTAGTGAGACATTCTAATTGTTTTTCTTTTTAGAAATATAAGCCTAGATTTTATGGATATCTTATAAACAGCAGTATTTACCAGTGTGTACTCAGGAAGAGAGACCTGAACTTAATATAGTAAGTTTGTTTGTACCGTTTATGTCAGGAAACATGAACTCCATCAACAGATTAGATGAGTTATAAATACCTATTTATATACATAAACTTTCAATCAATATTTTACTTCTAAACCTTACTAAGCATATGGAAATAATAAATTTATAATGGTTAAAATAGAGAAAATGCACACAAAGGTAGTAGTTTAACAAGTTATAGACTAAAATATGTAACTGGTAACTTTATAAGCAACATTTAAAAGGGACATTAAGATAAACCTAAAAGACACAGGCTACATTTACTGTGCCTTATTGCCTCCTTTTTAGAACTCCCTTAGAGTCTCTAGGTTAGCACTCAACTTATTTGTTCACAAATAAGCTCTTGATCAACACCTTAATTAATAAAGTGGCACTATTGTTTCCAGAAGCATCCAGCAACTCACTCTCATGATCAGGTTATGTCTGAGGCAAAAGACTGAATGACGAGCATCAAGTCTAGTGCCAGAATGTGCTTGCAGGACTTGGGCATGAAACAGAGCAAGAGAGATTAGAGGGGGACAATAAACACACACAGATAAGTGTGATGTCTAACCCCTGACATCACACAGCCAAATATCTTCCCAAAAGCTTTGGAAGCTGGTGGGAAAACACCTGTTGACTCATCCATTCATTCACTCATTCAATTTGTTTGCTTATATTTAGGAAGAAAAGGTAACACAGGGCCAAAAGGAGACCCTGGCATCCCAGGCTTGGACAGGTCGGGTGTCCCTGGAGAACCTGGGCCACCAGGAATGCCAGGTCGCCTGGGCCAGATGGGGCCGCCAGGCCGAAAGGGTTACCCAGGGGCTCCAGGACCCACAGGGCTACCAGGTACCTTCCGTTTCTTTATCTCCTGGGTTTCTCCCTGAAGGGCTGTGCACCCTATGAGGCGCAGGCTTTTGATCCTCAGCTTTTCTTCTGGCTAGTGTGTTTTTCCTTCTGAACTATTTCTAAGAGAGTAGGGATGAAGCCATAGGAGAGTGACAGGACAATCACATTTTACACTTACCTAGGATATGGCTGGATTTGCTTGGGAGTCTTTTTTTTTTGAGACAGGATCTCCCTATAGCCCCAGCTGACCTGGAACTCACTCTGTAGACCAGGCTGGCCCTGAATTCACAGAGATCCACTTGCCTCTGCCTCCCAAGTGCTAGGACTAAAGGCATGGGCCATCATGCCCAGCTTAAAGACAGTTCTTAGCTGCCATGTGGGTGCTGGGAAGCGAACCCAGGTCCTCTGCAAGAGCAGTTGGTGCTCTTAGCCACTGAGCCATCTCTCTAGCCCCTTGGGAGTCATTTTTATATGAAATACCTGCTAGTATTTTATTGCGATTTTTTGCATTTGTATTCACCATGGACACTGGTCAGGCTTTTCTTGTGATGACTCTGTCTTGTTTGGGCAATAGGTCAATGCTGGCTTTGTGGAGAAGCCCTAAGTTGCTTCCTCCTGTTGTCTTTCCTAGGAAAGCTTACAAAGAACTGCTGCTCCTTGGCCATTTGGTAGAGACCACCAGCAATGTCATATGGGTCTGACCTTTTACTTGGGGGAAGTCTTTGAATTCACAGTTCAGTCTCTTCCTATGTTCTTCTGCTTGGTTTTCTGCATCTTTTGAGTCAGTTTTGCCTCTGTCTGTGCTGCTCTGGGAATTTGACCATTATATCTAAGTTACCTACACCATTGTCATAGAGTTGTTCATAATATTTCTTCCTATATTTTTTTTAAGTTTATGGTTATTTTTATTGTTCCTGCATGTGGAGAGAAGGTCCTGTCTCCTCATGACATAAGGACCTCCCTGATCTTCTCTCCAGAGGGGATATGGAGGTCTCATTTTTGGGTTTATCTCATGTGCCAGTTTGTTCTTGCCACTAGAGTCACATCAGTGGATGAAACTGCCCCTCACACTAGGAAAGCAATTAAAAAAATACATTTTTACTGGTCAGGAGTGGTGGCACACACCTTTAATCTTAGCACTTTGGAGGCAGAGGCAGGTGGATCTCTGTGAGTTCAAGGCCAACCTGGTCTACAAAGAGAGCTCCAGGCCAGCTGGGACTAAAGGGATACCCTGTCTCAAAAAGACATTAAAAAAAAATACATTTTAAGAGCCAGTCATGGTGACACATGCCTTTAATCCCAGCACTCAGGAGACAGAAGCGGGTGGATCTCTGTGAGTTCAAGGCCAGCCTGGTATACATAGTGAATTCCAGGCCACCTGGGCTACTGTCTCAAAAGAAACGAATAAACAAAGAAAATAATACATTTTAAAACCAAGTTTAGGGGGAATAAGAACAAAGTATAATCACAAATATGAACAAAATGCCATAATGAAACCCATTCCTCTGTATACTACTTAAAAACAGAAGGGGCTAGAGAGATGGCTCAGCAGTAAAGTGTAAAGTATGAGTGTATTGCCTGCATATGTATAACTGCACTTGTGTTGTGCAATGCCTATGGAGGTCAAAAGAGAGCACTGTAGCCCCCGGAACTGGAGTTATAGATGGTTGTTAGCTGCCCTGTGGATGCAGGTCTTCTGCAAGAGCAGACACTGCTCTTAACTGATGAGCCATCTCTCCATCCCCCATGCAGATGAAATTTTAAAAGACTACATCTCCTACACAAAAGCCATCTATCCTCAACCTCTAAGTATAGATTTTTTTTTTTTTATGTTCCTATAGGCGAGAAAGGAGAAGTTGGAATGATGGGCTATCCTGGAACCACTGGACCTCTGGGACCTCCTGGGAACCCAGGCTCTCAGGGGCAGAGAGGTAAGTGATGGGGTCTTTTCTGGTAGCAGGGGCATGGACAGTGCTCACTTACTTAGTAGTAAAATAAGTTACAGTTTGTTCTCAGGGGAAAAATAGTTCTGAGAGAAGAACACATGTGACTTTGCTGCTTTCTGTATTCCCTTTTCCCATTTGAATGGATTCTATCTTGTAGATGCAAACTTGCTCTACCACCACCATGTAGCTGTTTTTCGGGAAACTACCGCACACCCTTAACCTTTTTTGGTCTTTTTTATTGTATGCTCTTGTTAACTTCTGAACTCTGATCCCCTGTTTAAGGAGTTACACACCTGATCTGGTTACTCCTGTCTGTCAGGTAGCCTTGGAATTCCAGGAATAAAAGGTGAAAGAGGACATCCCGGAGCGAGAGGTGAACCAGGAGAGAAAGGAATCCCGGGGCCTTCCCAAATAGCAAACTTGAAGGGGGACAGCGGAGAACCTGGCCTCAAAGGTAAAGAACTTTTTGTAAGGTTATGGCGCGCTCCCCCAGGAATGAAAGGCCACGACGGCTAAGTTCTTCGGAGCAAAGTTTAATTCAGGGTAGCCGGGGCTAGGCTCAGGGGAGAGGTAGAGCCAAGCACAGAATGGCGTCTGGCTTGGGAATTTAAGGGAGAAGGTGGGAGTGGGATTCAGTGAGGGTGGGGTGGGTCGGAAGGCAAGGCAGAAGATTCCTGAGGAATCAGTGGTGGCCTGCTTTAGCATAACCAAAGGCTGGCCTGGTAGAGCAGGTTCTTGGACCTCCGGTCTTAGGAGTCTCTGCATTCCAATGGGCTTCTGGATCTCACAATCTGACATTCCAGCCTTTTGTTTCTATAGGAAAAAGGGCAGAGGTCTGTCTTCTGTATCTGCTTCAGAGCTGATCAGGGGCAAAGTCCTGGGGGAACAGCTGTCAGGCTGGAGGGTTAGAATCCAGTTTCCCATGTTGGCTGCTTGGGATGCTCTGCCTGGGGTGAGTTTGGTCCAGATCAATAGTGACCAGTACTTAGTGGACGTTTTCTCTGCTACTGAAAAGACAGGCTGGTTGAGTCTTACATGAGTATACCAGTGCAGAGACTTCACAGTACAGGGTGCTATTGGGTGTATTAGCAGTTGGAGGGTCCCTGTCTAGGGAATGCAGAGGGAAAAAGGACATGTACCCTGGTTTGAGAAATTGGAAAAAGTTTTAGTACACAGAGCTCTAGAATGAGGGCCAGCTTTAATACACGGGGCTCCAGAATGAAAGCCATAACCATGAGAATATAAAAGGTGGTATTTTCTGGCATGGCACATTAGATCTGTCATCTATCTCTGAGACATTTTCTAACATGACATAGTAGATTCCTTTTTTTTTTTTTGGTCTTTTCGAGACAGGGTCTCCCTGTAGCCCCAGCTGTCCTGGAACTTGCTCTGTAGACCAGGCTAGACTTGAACTCACAAAGATCCGCCTGCCTCTGCCTCCCAAGTGCTAGGATTAAAGGCATGCGCCACCACGCCCAGCTGACATAGTAGATTCCTAACTTGGCACAGTAGGTCTCTCACCTATTTCTCTGATAACTTATTTCATTTTCTCTTCTTTAGATTACAGTTTCCTATTGGGGTGTTTAAAACCACACAGTTAGCTCAGATAAACGAAGTTTGTTTTGGTGTTAAGGTCAGTTGAGGTTCTGGTCCTTAAGGGGTCACTCAGGCCTTGCGCCTGGCCCTCTTCACCAGTTCCATCTATGTGAGGACAAAGTCAGGCCTTGCTTGACCAGAGCTTCCCTTTGAAGCATGAGGAGTCTCTCCTCTATATGGACTTTCCTCCTTTGACTGGACACTGGCAGGATGAAGTCCTTTTAAGTGACTCTCCAAGACTTCCCTGGCTCAGGATGACTGGTGACTCGCTGCCACAGGACATGCACAAAGTTGTGGATGCAGGACCCTAGGACCCAAGTCAACCTCAGAGGGTAGGGGCCAAAATATTGTCCCATCAAATCCCTCTTGCCAAATCAGATTGGAGCTTTAAGTGTGGTTGCTAAACCTCCAAGAGGATTTTTTGAATTAATTTGGTATTTTAATTACCATACAACTCCTAAGTAAAGCTTGAACATTGACTTAAGCACGGTTAATAAATTCTTAATTGCCATGGCAAAAATATTCTGACTAGTAATAAAAGCTCATGGTAGGAGCCTGGTAGTGGCTGCAGCACAGGCTAGAAAAGGATGCTATTTACTGAGTTGTGTTGCTGGCTCATATTCAACCTATTGTATACAATATAGAAATATCTGGCCAAGAATGGCATTGCCCACAATGGGCACAGGCCAGTCCAATGAAGGGAATTGAGGTTTCTCAGCTATGGTGTATCAAGTTGACATTAAACCTATGCAGTAAGTCCTACAATTTGTTCTTTAAGGTCTATGAAGGTCATTCAAGTACTCAAAGTACAATGATTTAAACCATGCAAGGCAAAAGTTTCTAACAACATAGCCCATGAAACAAACCCAAGATAATAAAGAGGTTAAAATCAGTACTTTCTCAAATGAAGGCCATGTCACTTGTCCCCAGATTTTGAATCATAGCTTTGAAAAGGAAAAGGAAAGGGGGGGGGCATTGTCACATACCAGCAGCAGGCAGATAATACTTAGGGCTCACCCAAATTGGTTACATTCGGACTGTCCATGTGGTCACCAGAAGTAAAACCTAATTTCTCTTAAAGATATTAAAAGATGTGCAAAGTATAACAGATATACAAAACAATTTTAGTATGAAAGGGTAACTCTATATATGTCTGTTTCACTTGAGGCTGTAACTAGGTATATAGTACCTGGTAGGTGGAACACAATTTCTTGTATATGCCATAATTACATTATAGAATTCTTAAAAGTGAACAGTACTTCATGCATATACTCATAAATAAGGTTCTAATAAATACATTTGGTGATGACACTTTGTAAAGGTTGTGCTAAGCAAAGGCACGTGCATTGTAATCATACAGATAGATCTTAATATGCTGTTTAACAATGTCATACACACACATTTATGCACACATTCCTTTAAGAGATTTTATCCTAGCAGTTGTATTGAACCATCATATGCATTGGAAAAAACACCTTTAGAAACATTATTTAAAACATGCAGCTCTGATTAATTGTGCTGCCAAGGCTAAGATAACATCTTGCACCTTTGGTTTTAAAACTATGATCTTATTGAAATACTTTAACAAGTGATGGAAAACAGAATTATATATAATAATTAAAGAACTGACAATATCAAAGGTACTTAGGCTGTTTCATTGGAGGGAAGGGATTGCAGGGGAAGCAATGTGCCACTGTCCAAGTACCAGAGTATGAGTGAATCTAGGGATTTTTTAAAAGTGGTCTCTGGTCAGAAGGACAGATACATAGCACAGGAGAAAAAAAATCTGATAGTGAACCCATAAGGGTCAAAAAATCAGGTCTTCAGATGTCTGGAAACAAGAAAAAACTGGAAAAGAAAAATTTTAGATGTAATACCTGTGGAAAAATAATTTGGACAGAGAAGAAATAAAACTTTCAGATAAACAGTGTAGAAACCTAGGAACCTGGGTTCAAATCAGGCCTTTGAAAAAAATTTAAGAGGCATGTCAAAAGTAAACTTAATTTTTGCACAATTTTTGTTTTGACAAAAAACACAGAACATGGACACATGACAGTTACAAAGACACATTGAAGAATGGTTATAACATAGAGACAGGCTTGGACAGACACATGACCATTAACTCTGGACAGTGGGAAAATCCCCTTTTATCTAAAGTTGTCCTTCCTTGTCCAGGGCTGTAGATAATTATCACATTTACAAAGAATCACTTAGAGTTTAAGACATTTGCTTAGGTGGAAATAGACTGTATGTCCCACTGTGCTTTGCAGCACAGCCTATTCTTGTATACCTGTGAAGGATGGTGGACTGGGTAAGCAGGAAAATCTGGTGGCTTGTGCATATTACCTGCTAATTTAATGAGAATAAATTTAGTTAGTGGAAAAATCAAAAGATCCCAGCCAAGTAAAAGTTTACTGCCTGAGGGAAATGCTGGATGCTAGTGAGACAGGGTGTGGTCAGCAGACCTTCTTAATCTCAGATATAGAGGCTTCTCAAAAGATCCCAGCCACGGCAAAGTTTACTGCCTGAGGCAAAAACTGGGTGCAGGTTGGGCAGGGCGTGGTCAACACACCTTCTTAATCTCACACAGGGTCTTGTATCCCAAAGCAGACAAAAATGGATTTCTGAATAAAATGGGGTTTATAACGAAAAAACAATGGAATGGAAAATGCCAAAATCTGAATTAATCCCTTAAAATTTAGGCAAAAGTTTTGTAAACAAAATATAAAAAACCAAAACACTGTACAAAAGTAAAGAATGAAAATTGATTGTATTTAGAAATGGATGTAGTTATAAAGTCTGATGTGAATTTAGGCTTTTTGTCATGTGGGCGTAAACAGAGGCATGCGCAGACAAAGCCTCAAGATGGCGGCTGAGGAGTGGCTGTGGATTAGCACAGTTGCCATAGGAATAGTCGGCAGCATGTCTGTTTGAATGCCAGGCAGGAGAAAAAGCCGCACGTGGTGCATGGCGACTGGGGCTCTTAGTTTCAAACATCTCGGGACTAAACACCCTCTATATCCACTCAGGCAACCATGCCACTTGCTTTATGGCAGGAATGTAAATGGTCAATGACAAACAACTTCACACAGCAACTTTTTCAACTTTCTTCTGGGCCAAAGACTATGTCTATAAGGATTGGAGTAGCCCTCTCAGGCCTCCAGCAGCAGATTGTGAAAGGCCTAAAGTCTGCTCTTCCTTCCCAGATACAATGTATCAAGTAAATTATTAGCTTTAGATGCAAGCCTATTCATTTAAACAGTTCCATGAAACAAATATGTTTAACTAATTTCAAACCCAAAACTTTAGCACCTTGATGAAAACTCTAAATTAGAGATGAAAACCTAAATCAGAGTAAAATATGACTCTTAAGTTTGTAACAGTACTCAGAAATTACTGGAGTCTGAAGCAAGTGCAGGTGGTGAGAGGTGAGAAATGGCCCTCCTATGGCCAACCTCCAGCCCTGTCTGATGCATCACAAAAATCTCTAACCTGCCTTTTTCTCATCAGAGACTCAGAATAGGCTTTTGGTAAAAACAGCACAATTTCAGTCCCTTGTTCAGCCTTTCCATACCTTCTCTGCCTAGAAAACATCCACAACTCCTCTCAGTGCAGGGACAGTAAGCCCCAGCCATCTCAAACATGCACTTTCATCTTGCCCACATCCCTCTTACTGGCTCCAATATGCTTGATGCATCCTTTTACTCAAAAACAACTCTCACTCACACCTAAGGCCCAGCCCACTGACCAGATGGGATTGGGAGTAAGGCAGGGATCTTAAGCACCAGGGGGTCCCACTCTCTAGCCAGAGTTGTGTGTATGGTACACACCCCTGTGGCCAGGAGCTGTGAGTCCCTTGGAGGACCTGCCCAATGCCAAGAACTATTTCAATGGAGACAGCTACCCGGTATTTATTTTCTCTAACACCATGTTATTTACTTCAGGTGGAAAATTACCAATAGTCACATACACATGTGTAATTTCCATGCATGTGGGAATTACCAATACTCACACACATGCTTTCTCCTTTTTTGGTCTTTTGGTCTTTTTTGAGACAGGATCTCCCTTTAGTCTCAGCTGGCCTGGAACTTGCTCTGTAGACCAGGCTGACCTGGAGCTTACAAAGAACTGCCTGCATCTGTTTCCCAAGGACTGGGATTAAAGGTGTGTGCCACCACACCCAGTCCCAAGGGGCAACAAAACTGCCCCACCCAAAACAAAATCCAGTCCAAGAATCCATTTCCAGTCCTGAATCTGGTCCACAAAGGTCTTAAAAAAAATAGATAATTCCAAAGCAAGCAAGTTACCTTTTGAAAGTAAACACAAACCAAAATGGGATCTTTAAACAGTCAGCTCTGAGGCTGATTCCTATAGCAAAACCACAAGGCAGAGATGGCACTGGCACGTGCAGTGAGGCAGTGGAGAAGGAACAGTAAAAGAAAGAAAAAAGACTGCAGAGGGCAGAGAAAGAGAGGGAGAGGAAAAAGATAAGTGAAGTCTTTTTAGTCTCAGAAGGAATAGATAGAGGGACTAGAGTGAAGGGCAAAGAATGCCTGTACATACAAGCATTCTGACCATTTACCAGAGTGCTGGCAGACGTCTGTCAAAGCTGAGAATTCAGAGATCTAAGGTACCTGTCTCAGGCCAGGCAATATTGTTAGCTAATTGATATCCTGGCCAGATAGTAGAGCAGAGTCTCTCACTAACTTCCTTGGAGAGGTTGAGTTCTCTTAAAGAGTGTAGGAGACACTCCAAGGGTGTGAGGCCCAGGGCCTCTCTTTTAGAGTATGAGGCTCCCATATTGGGAGTCAGAGGATGAGGAAGAAGAGAGAGGGAGAGAGGGAGAGAGAGAGAAAAGAGGTCTGTAGGAAGGAAAATAGATTCTTTTTAGTCTCAGCACCCACCAGAGCACTAAGGCACATCCGCCTTAGTTCTAAGTGGGTGCTCAGAGACCCCAGGTCCATGTGACCAGTGTGG
Source organism: Rhizomys pruinosus (assembly GCA_009823505.1). NCBI lineage: Eukaryota > Metazoa > Chordata > Mammalia > Rodentia > Spalacidae > Rhizomys > Rhizomys pruinosus. The sequence goes on along the minus strand of VZQC01014627.1, from coordinate 190,746 downwards.
GAGTCTCTGAAATCGGGGCCTGCACATCTGTGAAGTTGGCATCCCAAAAATCATAGAGGAGGCCAGAATTCGGGTCCAGAGTCTGTCCCCAGCGCCCTGGTAGTAGACAGCAAACTGGACAGGGAAAATCAGAGGGAATCCCTGATTTAGCTGGCACTCAGGGATCCAAAAACAGAAACGGAACAGGAGACTAAAAAGAATGGAAAAAGAGGATAGGAGGGAAGGCAGATGGAAAGCAGTAGTTAGAACAGGAAGTGTCGAGGCAGAGGGGGCAGCTAGAGGGGGCAGAACATACACAGGGTTACACAGAAGGTAGGGTGGGAGATGGAATCTCCCCTCACTCAGGTGCCCGTCCGGCCGGCCGCCTGCGAGGTGACTTAGGAAGTCTTACTATGAGGGCCACATGTATAAACCCCATGCTCAGTCATCACAAGTGTGATGAGTGCCCGATGAGGTGAAACGACTTCAGCGGAACCGTGGGTTGGGGCCCAATCAGATTCTGTAGCCCGAGAGCTGTGGAACCATAACACACACTCTTAACTTTCAGGCACAGTCACATGGGAATAGAGTAGGGTAGGATAAGGAGAAGAGAGAAAGTACCTTTGGCCGAATGCTGGTGGGTGCTGTTGTAGCCTGCACTCGGTATCCAGCTTACCGGCTACCCTGAAGCTGCTCCGAGGGGTGGCGGGGGGGCAGGGAAAAAGGCGATCTGAGTCACTGGCACCAGAATGTAAAGTTATGGCATGCTCCCCCCAGAATGAAAGGCCATGAGTTCTAAGATCTTCGGAGCAAAGTTTAATTCAGGGTAGCCGGGGCTAGGCTCAGGGGAGAGGTAGAGCCAAGCACAGAATGGCGTCTGGCTTGGGAATTTAAGGGAGAAGGTGGGAGTGGGATTCAGTGAGGGTGGGGTGGGTCAGAAGGCAAGGCGGAAGATTCCTGAGTAATCAGTAGTGGCCTGCTTTAGCATAACCAAAGGCTGGCCTGGTAGAGCAGGTTCTTGGACCTCCAGGTCTTAGGTGTCTCTGCATTCCAGGTCTTAGGTGTCTCTGCATTCCAATGGGCTTCTGGATCTCACAACCTGACACTTTTATGTTTAGACTCTGCTGATTCTGGGACTGAGAAACTATTCAGGTGAATCTCTTTAGTTGACAGAGGAGGACTGTGTTTTGTCACCTGCTGGGAGCTGAATTTGAACAACATTGCTTTGACTGTTGGATGCATTTGTTTTTATTACCAAGTTAATTCTACATTCTAGCATGCTGTATTTAAATTGATGCTTGCCAGGTTTTAAATAATAAGCTTCAAAAGCCTCTTCTTAAAAAATGTTTATTTTTATTTTATTTGTATGAATATATGTTTTCCATGCATGTATGTAAGTGCATCATATGCACGCCGTACCATGAAGGTCAGACGAGGGTATTGGATCCCCTGGAACTGGAGTTAAGAATGGTTGTTAGCTGCCCTGTGGGTCCTAGGAACCAAACCCAGTTCCTCTCCAAGAGCAGCCAGTGCTCTTAATCACTGAGCCATCTCTCCAGCCCCCTTAAAATCCTCTTTTTGACACCTATGGGAAATATGAAATCCTTAGAAAATTTTTTAGATATTTGCAGTTAGGTTTATTGCATGTATTCATAATACCTGAGCTATGGGACCAACTTGGGTGTCCATCAACAGAGAGATAGACAATGAAAAGGTGGAGTAATCTGTATGATGGGATTTTTTTTTTTTTGTCTTTTTAAGACAGGGTCTCCCTACAGCCCCAGCTAGCCTGAAACTCACTCTGTAGACCAGGCTGGCCTTGAACTCACAGAGATCTACCTGCCTCTTGTCCTGCCCCAGAGCTAGGATTAAAGGTATGCGCCACCATGCCCAGCTGGAATTTTTTTCTTAGAATGAAGAACAAATTTATGTCATTTTCAGGAAAACAGATGCAACCAGAGAAATGATATTAAGCAATTTAAGTCATTCTCAGACAAATATCATGTTTTCCCTTATTTGTGGGTAGATTTTATATTGATAAACAAAATAACATATGTGTACATTAAAAGAAGTACAAATGAAACTGTTAAGGGACAACAAGGATGAATGGGGGAAGTGAGAGATGAGAGAGGGCAGAACAGAGAGACAAAGGAATACGTTCAAAGTTTATTGTATACTCACATGAAAATAGCCTTATATAGGGGTTGGAGGGATGGCCTAGCAGTTAAGAGCACCGACCACTTTTGCAGAGGACCTGGGTTCGATCCCCAGCACCCACATGGCAGCTGAGAACCATCTGTAACTCCAATTCCAGGAGAACTCCAGTTCCAGGGGAATCTGACACCTTCTTCTGACCTCTGGGGCATTGCACAACACCAGTGCACAGACCTACATGTAGACAGTACATTCATACACATAAAAAAATAAATAAATAAAATTTTAAAAAATAATAAAAAAGAAAATAGCCTTATATAGATAAACTGGTACAATAAAAGAAAATAAATAATATTACTTTCCTTAAAAATTTCACTGTGGGGGCTGGAGAGATGGCCTAGTGGTTAAGAGCACTGACTGCTCTTGCAGAGGACCCGGGTTCAATCCCCAGCACCCACATGGCAGCTGAGAACTGCCTTTAACTCCAGTTCCAGGGGAATCGGATGCCCTCTTCTGACCTCCACGGCACAGACCTGCATGCAGACAGTACATTCATAGACATTAAAAAAAAAAATTAAAAAAAAAAAATAAAAAAATGTTCTTCTCATGTTCAAGGTCTTTGTAGAAAATAAGAAGAAAATAGGTTCCTATAAACCTTAACCTTTAAGCAATATGGTGACTTGCAGGGTGCAGGCTATTGGGGCTGCAAGTCAAATCCATTCAAATTACTTCAAATCATCTTGGTGGTTTTTGTGGCTGTTTATGTCACATGATTAATGTAACTAGTTTAAAGCCAATTTTAAGCACTCCTTAAATTTAGTTCCTTTATCAGATTTAACCCCAAGCATTTTTAGGAAAAGAGAATTTCTGAGTAAAATGTGACCTTTATGGGTTGGACACTCGCAGCAGAGAAGGAATGAAGGAAAATGTTTTATGGTTGCATAACTGTGCCACGCTGGGGAAATTTCTAATGTATTTTGAGAACCAACAAAAATATTAGTATGCTTGGTGAATAAGGATTTATAGGCCAAGAATATATGCTTTAAAATTCTGCACAGAATGCTACACCTAGCTAGACAGAATCTCCCAGGAGAGATGGAGGACTTCCTGGAAGTGATATCCGATGAGCTCTGCAGAGTGGTCAAATCTAACTGATTTGCCAACTGAGGAAATAATCATTTAAAAGATCAATTTACAGGAAGCATTTCCTTTGTTGAAAGGAAGGCTAGGAGATGAGAGTCCTCCAGGTAGCTATCACTTAGCCTGCAGCTGAAGAGATGGTTTAGTTGTGGCCCAAACAGAACTCACCCTCAGCAGTGAAATAGAAAGCAAGAGAGTAGGGTGGTTTCATAAATCTCTAAGGGCTGGTTAAAGCCAAGAAACAACAACAAAATTGTACAAACTTCCAGTCCTCGCTGGACACCACCATTTAACTAAATGATTCTACACTATTTGCAAAGTGTTAGAAACACCTTCGGCATAACTAGAAACAACAATCTGTACGTGTGTAAGCCAACATTTGCCTCTGATAGCCTAAACACATAGCCAGTACTGACATGAAATTAAATAATTTCTTTTTTTTTTTTGTCTTTTTGAGACAGGGTATCCTTGTAGCCCCAGCTGTCCTGGAACTCACTCTGTAGACCAGGCTGGCCTTGAACTCACAAAGATCCGCCTGCCTCTGCCTCCCAAGTGCTAGGATTAAAGGCGTGCGCCACTACGCCTGGCTTAAATAATGTCTTTTGTAAAGTATAAAGGGACCTATCTATTTCTATACTTCTAACAATATTCTAGAGTACACTTAACCAAAGCATACTATGTGTTAAACGTGTTTGGCTTTTGCAGCTTTTTTGACACATAGTTGGGAAGCACAGACTGAACAAGAAAAGAGACTGTATTATCTTAGCCTCCCTCATTTCAGTATGATCTATCAAAGAAAGTTTGAGACAGAATCTCCCTATGTAAGCATGTAGCAAATATGCTAGGCCTGGTGGGCATATAAGGTCTCTTGTATACTTTTCTTTGGCTTTGCTTGTTTTTTTTTGTTGTTGTTGTTTTGTTTTGTTTTGTTTTTAATTTTTATTTATTTATTTATTTTTATGTGTATGAATATACTGTCTGCATGTAGGCTTGTGCACCCGTGTTGTGCGATGCCGCGGAGGTCAGAAGAGGGTCTCGGATTCCCCTGGAACTGGAGTTCTCCTGGAACTGGAGTCACAGACGGTTCTCAGACGCCATGTGGGTGCTGGGGATCGAACCCGGGTCCTCTGCAAGAGCGGTCAGCGCTCTTAACCGCTAGGCCATCCCTCCAACCCCGGCTTTGCTTGTTTTTATAAGCCTTTAAATATAAATGAGAAAAAAGACAAAAACAAAAAATACCCTTAGCTCTCGGGGCCTGAGAAATGTCTCACTGCATAAAAGTGTTTAATAGGGGCTGGAGAGATAGCCTAGTGGTTAAGAGCACCGACTGCTCTTGCAGAGGACCCGGGTTCAATCCCCAGCACCCACATGGCAGCTAAGAACCGTCTGTAACTCCTATTCCAGAATTCCAGTTCCAGGGGAATCTGAGACCCACTTCTGACCTCCAAGGCATTGTAGGACACGGGTGCACAGACCTACATGCAGACAGTACATTCATACACATAAAAAATAAATAAAAGTTTAAAAAAAGTTTAATATAAAGGCCTGCTGACTTGCTGGAACCCACATATAGGCAGATAGAGGTAAAAGATTGTACAAGTTTCCTCTTACCTCAGTCATCCATGCCCACAGAGACATACACACACACACACACACACACACACACATCACATATATAATAATGAATTAAAATAAATATTAAAATAAATAAAATAAAGCCAAACTTGGCCTGTGATTTACAGCAAATGCATACACTAACAATATATATTCTTAGATCACAACAAATGACATAAATGGAAAAACCAGAGGTTCAAAACAGCTGATCCCTCTTTCCACTCTTCTTCTTTTCACAGGCCACTTTCTTGCCTGGAAATTCTGTCTCAGTCAATGCTTTATCTACCTAATTAGCACCATTTGGTATTTAAAGATGAGCTGCAAAACAATCCCCCTTCCAAAAATTCTTCCTTGTGTAGACTATTGTCCCCAACTCTGTGGCAGAATTTGTTTCACTGGGTGGCCACTGTTTATTTACTTGGTTGTCTCCTCAATTAAGCACTGAAAATTTTGGAATATAAACATGATTTATTTTTGTTTCCAGAACACAGCACAAGACCTGTCTGTTAATTAGACACTAACCCACATGTAAAGAAGTTTACAAACAAGAAAAGGCACACAGCCAGCCCCTGAGCAGACTGGAGAAGGCTCCACTAAGGCAAGGAAGTTTGGGATTGACTGTCAGCACAAAAGTTTCAATAAACATCAATCATCCATCAAAACCAAGTTTGTAGGGAAAATGGACTAATGCTCTGGGAAGTTTGTGAGCTTTCCAGCCATGCAGAACTGTGCTCAGTCCCCAGTTGTTAACTGACACTATAATTCTAGATAGGATATTTGACTTATCCCAATGCCCAATAAATAATAATCTTAACACATAGATTGAGAATGGAATCATTTATATGAAAACTATGTAATATAATCTTTTACTATAAAAAATGAAGATGTATTTAGGCAATTACGTCTTAAATTGCTTTGTTGTTGTTCCTTGCAGTACTGGGGACTGAACATAGTGCCTCACATCTGCTAGGGAGGTATTGTTCTATGCTGAACTCCACCCAGCCCTTAAGATGCTGTTTGAGTGCATGTTAAGATGATAGATGCTGGTGTTCTCTGAGAATTGACTCATGCTAGACCTTGGGCTAATACACTGTAGATCTTATCTCATTCAATATTCCTCTAAAAAAGATAGAAGCCCACATCTGTCATCTGAAGTTTACGTCTGGAGGTGTCATCTGAAGTTTACATCTGGTGGTCCTTTAAATGTGTATCATGCGTGTGCTGCCTTCCACTAGGTGTTCTTCTCCCTTGGACTAGGGCTTGCAGCTCTGCAGCACTGCTAGTTCTCAGGACTGTCCCTGATAGCTGGCTGATAGTCCTAGCTTGAACTCCAGCAGGGAGGCCAAAGGGAGGTGGGAGGTAAGACCCGGAGAGAGAGAACAAAAAAGATGGACTTGTAGAGACAGGGAGTAATTCCACAAGGGGGAAAAAACTCAGTTTAATATTGTAGCTCAGGGTATTTTATACAGATCCTTGCAGGAGGCTGGGACACATAGAATTGGGGGTTGGGACAAGTGGGACTTTAGGCCATTTCCTCCATATCAATGCTTTGCCCTAATGCATCAAAGACAGTTTGGCATCAGGGCAGGTTTTACAGGTTTGCAGCATATCAGCAGGGGTCCAGGCTTGGAGGCTGCTTGCTGACTCTTTTAAGTGCTTCTGCCAAAAGAATACCTACACACATCTTTCCATGCTCTTGAAAAATGTGTGATTCTGTATTACATAATAGCCCATGAATTTAAGTCAGAATATGGATGAATCTGATGCATTTCCAGTATGGTTCAGTGCTGAATGGAACTCAAGGCCTCAAACATTTTAGACATACACCTTACCACTGAGCTATATCTCGAGTCCCCTAGCAGGCATTTTTAAAATCTTGTCTCTGGGACTGGAGAGATGGCTCAGCGGTTAAGAGCACCGACTGCTCTTGCAGAAGACCCGGGTTCAATTCCCAGCACCCACATGGTAGCTAAGAACTGTCTTTAACTCTAGTTCTAGGGGAATCTAACGCCCTCTTCTGATCTCTGCAGCATTGCATGACATGGGTGCACAAACCTACATGTGGACAGTATACTCATACACATAAAATAATAAATAAAAATTTTTAAAAACTTTAAAAAATCTTGTCTCTAATTTTAGGATTTGTAGGAAATCCGGGAGAAAAGGGAAGCAGAGGCACTCCAGGCACGCCAGGTCAGAAAGGCCCCCAAGGACCACCTGGGCCACCAGGCCCTCCAGGTATTGCTGACTCTTAAAACATAGAAATATCATGTTTTAAGCTGTCCTTGATCTGCATGTAATAAAACTCATTTCTAGACTTAATTGAGTTGAACATAAATTCTGCTCCAAGAGTGTCCCAGCAGATGTGTCTTCTAAATTAAAGCAAAATGAAGGTGTTCTTAGCTGGCATGTATCAACTTAAAAATATCCTACACATGGCTCTGTTTTTATACTCAAAGTTTCATTTTGAAACGTTTGATATTATGAGTGATAATTTATCATAAGTCACATATCAAAAATGAAAATCAGTGCTCCGGGGCTGGAGAGATGGCTCAGTAGTTACGAACAGCCTATTCTGGCAGAGAACCCAGGTTAGGTTTCCAGCAACCACACAGCACTAACAACTGTCTGTAACTCCAGTTCCAGGGGATCTGATGCCCTCTTCTGGCATCCTCAGGCATTACATCACACTTACAAGTGGGCAAAACCCAAACATATAAAAAATTAAATAAAACAGTTTAAAAAATTTTTGCTCTCTTCAGAGTACCCTCCAGTGTAGAAAAAAAGAAAAGAAAAGAAAAAAATTTGTGCTCTAGATACTTTTTTACTTCTGCTTCTTTCTTTCTTAAACAAGTTACAGAGTTTTCAAAATAATTTTTAAGCTGTTGGAGCAGTCTCCTAGTCCACAGCTACCTTAGTAACAGAAATTAGTTACACAGCCACTTCAGAATGTCATGAGGAATGGATTACTATGCAGTCGGCCACCAGGTTCCCTCTCTTTCCTGCTGCTGGTGTCCTAGGATGGCTTTGATGTTTGAAATGCAGGCCTAATAATAAGACTTACTCTGTCTAGTTTTCTGTGCTCTAAGTTCCATCTTCTCCCTGGCTGAACATATACAAAAAAACCCAGTTTATCCAAGTACCTAAACCAACTAGCCCAGTTCTGTATTCATCCATTCATGTAAGCATAATGACTGTATGGAGCACATAAAATGCCCAGAAACCGTGCAGGTCATGTGATGATATTCTTTTCTCGAGGCCCTAGAGGAGATCCTGGAAGCAATGGGAATCCTGGAGAACCAGGACCACGGGGCATGCCAGGAAACATGGGGAACATGGGTATGCCAGGTAATGCACAGCCTCCTATTAGGAGCCTACAAGCTCACAGTAGGCCAGGTGTATGGATTTTCTATGCTGTGGGTTGTTTGGTTTTTCACTGAACAGAAAGCTTATGTCAAACGACAAGCTTTGCTTTTAGACAAATGTATTATAAGCAACTAGAGATCATGTGAGAACAAGATAAATATGTTATATAACAACCATACTACATGGCCCAATATTTATGATTCTGAAAAAACATCTTCTAATAGAATACTGGTTTATGCAAATGTCAAAACGGAAACTTCAAGACCCCTACATTTGCCTGTCTTACCTGTTATCTTTCCTCTTTTCAGGTCCTAAAGGAAGAAAAGGAATTTTTGGACTGCCAGGGTTAGCTGGAAGACCAGGCCTGCCAGGGATTCGTGGTCCTCAAGGAGATAAGGGAGAGCCAGGTCATTCAGAAGGTGCATGGCCAGGGCCCCCAGGACCAAAGGTATATAGGTCACTGAGACAAAGGTATCTAGGTCACTGAGACAAAGGTATCTAGGTCACTGAGACAAAGGTATCTAGGTCACCGAAACAAAGGTATCTAGATCAGTGAAACAAAGGTATATAGGTCACTGAGACAAAGATATATAGGTCACTGAAACAAAGGTATCTAGGTCACCGAAACAAAGGTATCTAGGTCAGTGAAACAAAGGTATATAGGTCACTGAGACAAAGGTATATAGGTCACTGAGACAAAGATATCTAGGTCACTGAGACAAAGGTATATAGGTCACTGAGACAAAGGTATATAGGTCACTGAAACAAAGGTATATAGGTCACTGAAACAAAGGTATATAGGTCACTGAGACAAAGGTATCTAGGTCACTGAAACAAAGGTATATAGGTCACTGAAACAAAGGTATATAAGTCACTGAAACAAAGGTATATAGTCACTGAAACAAAGGTATCTAGGTTACTGAAACAAAGGTATCTAGATCACTGAAACAGTTATGTTTTGGCAAGAGAAGGAGCCTTAAAACACCAAGAACAATTGAGATTCAGTGTTGGCAGGAGAAAATTAAAATATTACTATTAAAGTCCGCATTTCCACAACTGAGGTTATCTCATGGTCTCAGCTTTGAAAAAAGTCTGATTCAGCCATTTAGAATTTCCCTGTCCCTGCAGTTTAAGGATGACAGGCCCGGTCAAGCTGACAGGGCACGGCATGGTTTCTTTCTTTTGGATACAAAAGAAAGACTCTGCTGTAGCTTTATCTCATGCAGCATTTTTTATATTATATACTCAAACCTCTCTGTGTAATTACGACAAAAAATAAATGGTATGGATAGCCACAGCGCAATTAAAAAGCAAACAAATCCTATGACACATGCATTTCCCCTTCCCGCTTTGGAATTTTATATATTTTCCCTTCATTACAGCATGTTTTTACCTGGCCTCAATGTTCTTTCCCAGAGCTCGTGCTCTGTCAGACTGAGGTTGGGTGTCAAAGCTGTAGCAGCAACGGAATGCTTCAGCGGGACCTGGCTGCTTTTTCCTTTCAACTGTTTCTACAACACTTACACTAAGAGTTAGAGCTAGACTAGCATAGTTTCTAATATCAATTCCACTAAGCAGAGGTTTTTAATGATGGACCTTCCTAGAGAAACCTGTAATGTCCGTAGAGACTCAAGAATCCCCTGAAATTGAACATGAAATTTTCGAATGCACATTTTTGTAGAGGGAGCCATTTTTTTTTTCCTGAGACAGGGTCTCCCTGTAGTCCCAGCTGTCCTGGAACTCACTCTGTAGACCAGGCTGGCCTTGAACTCACAAAGATCCACCTGCCTCTGCCTCCCAAGTGCTAGGATTAAAGGCATGCACCACCACGCCCAGCTCATAGAGGGAGCCAATTTTTTTACTCTGAGGCTTAAGAATACAAAGATCCTCCCAGCACTTGGGAGGCAGAGGAAGGCGGATCTCTGTGAGTTCAAGGTCAGCCTGGTCTACAGAGTGAGTTCCAGGACAGCTGGGGCTACAGGGAGACCCTGTCTTAAAAATATAAAAAAAAAAAAAAAAAAAAAAAAAGAATACATGGATCCAGCAGTTATTGCTTAGGGAATCTTCTCCTCTTTTGAGCCAATAGAATAGCACTTTCTATGAAAACGTCCTTTTTTTTTGGTCTTCTTGAGACAGGGTCTCCCTGTAGCCCCAGCTGTCCTGGAACTCACTATGTAGACCAGGCTGGCCTCCAACTCACAGAGGTCTGCCTGCCTCTGCCTCTGCCTCTGCCTCTGCCTCCCAAGTGCTGGGATTAAAGGTGTGTGCCACCGCACCTGGAAAATCCACTCATTTTTCAAGCCTAAACTACATGAGACCCTGTCTCAAAACAACAACAAAAATACCATTATTATTATTATTTCCATTTTCTAAAGTAATATTTGTCAAAACAAGAGAGAAAAAATTTTAGAAAATGAAGACTCAAGTAAACAACCTTTCATTACTTGAAGCACAGACTATTTTCCTAATTAGTTTCTCAGATAACAAGGGACATTCCATTCACTGCAATAGTTTCTCAGTGAGCAATCTTGTTTGATTCATGTTTAGATCATTGGTAGCTCCACTTAGATTCTGAATTTTCATATTTAACAATCAAATGAAAATTTCAGAAACATCATTGAACACAAGCTGATTTTTAATTGGGTTAGAGAGTCATATTAACAGAGTGCTATCTTTTAATGCACTGCAATCAAAGTTTGGTCAGTAACCATCAAAAATACATGTTCTGATTTGTCGTTAATCTGAAATACAGATTGGATGAATATCATTGAAGGATTTTTAAACATGTGATTGGTATACAAGTGTCTTCATGCATTGTACCTGCAGGACAGTTAGCTATTTGGCCCATTTCTTATCGCCTGTTGGTCATCACAGGTTTTGTGATTATCTGCTTGTGTGATTATTTTATTTATAGCTCCCCACAGGCCTCTGAAATCCATGAAGGCAGAGGCTGTGGCATCATCTGCTAACCACTGGGTTATAGCCACAGATCTTGCATAGAGATATTTAAGCTATCTATTCAATAGCTTATCAATTAGCTCCCAATTTAAGCAATAAGTTGAATATTGACCAGTCTGTGTGGCTGGTGATTCAATGAACCTCTGCATGATTTCTGGAGGAAACATCTCCCATGGCAAAGGTCTGAGGTGACCTGTCATAAGTGGTTTCTTATGCCAGGAGAGTAGGAGCTATGGCCACAAAGGCCCAAAGCTAACCAGGACCTCATCTTGGTTTAACATTCTGCTGTTCTTGAAACCCTTTCACTGTTTTTCAAAGAGAGAGAGTTGGCTTTTTGTTTCATATCGCACCCCACAAAGCATCCAGATAATCTATTCTCCACTCCTTTTGTGGTACAATCCCATAGCAGATACTTAGCAAAGATTGAAAAAAAGTGAATAAATGTTTTTATTTAATCCTTATTTATTTAACCACATATCCTACTTATAAGAGAAGTTTAAAGGTGTTTGACTGAATTTAAGGGAGAGCCAGGATTGCCAGGTGACAAAGGAAAGAAAGGAGAAAGAGGACTACCTGGTCTACCTGGACAGCCAGGGCCTGCTGGAACTGAGGGAGCCCCTGGGAATCCTGGAAGTCCTGGCCCCCCAGGTGAGCCCTGGCTTTACAATTCTGGAAGGTGGAGGTGGTGCATGGGGTCTGGCCTTTACCTTATGGAGCCATCTTTATTAACAGAAAGTTAGTTATAGGTGTGCACAATTGTTCTATTCAGCATTGCACTTCAAATTCTTAGACTCTACGGAACAGTGAATGAATCAGGGGGAGCCTAATTTTACTATGGGGAGGGGGTGCTGAAATATAAAAAACTGCTCCTGGAATCAAAACCTCCGAAGTTCTGCCTCAACAAATTCAGCCTGGAGACAGGAAAGGTCACTTCCCTGCACAATCTTCCCTTCGAAGGACTTAGCTGAGCTACAGTAACAAATACCACAGTCTGGGTGGTTTAATCAACACAAAGTCTAGGATCAAGGTGCAGGCAGGGCTGATTTCTTGTGTGAAGTCAGTTTAGCTCGATCTCTGTCTACCTGCCTGTTGTGTCTGTATCCTGATGGCTCACAGCAATGATCCTTGTGTTGGATTGGGACCCAGTTATGCAACCTCATTTTTGCTTAATCTTTAGCAATTACATTGCCAAATACAATGACAGTCTGAGGTGCGGAGGGGGGCGTTAGGACTTCAGCATAGAAAGTGAGGTTGTGGGGGGTAAACATGTCTTTAAATCTTTTTTCCCGACATTGACTTTTATATTAGCTTATAATTTGGGCTCAATTTTTCATTTTGTTTTAGTAAAAACAACTGCCTTAGCTAGAGTTGTAGCTCAGTGATACAGCATTTTCCTGGCATATGCAAGGCCTTCGGTTCAATTCCCAGCCCTGGGGAAGAGATCCACAACAAAACAAAACACCTGCCAAGCTATTGGGTTAGAGCAACAGGTCTTCAATGAAGATAAGATTTAAACTTTCTGTTCAAACACTGGGTTTCTGTAGATTTGCAGATAGCTCCCAATTTAAGCATTGAGTCGAATATTGAGTAGTTTGTATGGTTGGTGATTCCATATACCTCTGTGTGATTTCTGGGGGAAACATTGGTCAGAGAGAAGTCTATGGTAACCTGTCACAAGTTTCCTTACATTCAGTCTGAGCACAGCCAAAGGCCGGAACTGATGTCTCAGTTGCTGCCCTAATCTCCCTCTATTGTTCTCTCTTCTTTCCCCTGTCCTGATCCTTAGGAAAGCGGGGTCCTGATGGCGACTTGGGGCTTAAAGGAGTGAAAGGCTTCCCTGGCCCTCGAGGAATGACAGGCCACCCAGGTTTCATTTTCAGACTTATTCTGCCCCCTTCTCCTGAAGAAAGCATACTTCCTCCTACTCACTGATCTCATAGAATGCCCCCAATTACTCAGCATCCAGACGAAAATCCAGAAGAGTGGGGTAGACACTATTACCTATCTAACTGAAGTATCTTCCATTATAAAATACCACATGGTCATCCTTACAATATTATTAATTTGGGAATAGGTTTTGCTGTTAATGCAGCTTCACATAACTAAAATTCTGAAAAATTATGACCTTTGAGAAACTTCCACACATCTGCCCAGAATTTACTTTAGGCTACTGGAAGGAAATAGGCCTTCTCTCCAAGTAGCATGGTTGCCCTTTTGATTTCTGTTTGTTTCAGGCCCTCCAGGACTTCCAGGACCTCCTGGACCACTGGGTATGAGGGGTAACCAAGGACGTGATGGAATTCCTGGTCCACCGGGAGAAAAAGGAGAAACAGGTACAACTTGCTCGTTATCTTTATTTTTTACATGTATTTATTTTGTGTGCACATGTGTATGCGTACACATGTGCCATGGTACATGTGAAGAAGTCAGAGGATAATCCGCAGGAGTCGATTCTCTCCTTCTGCCTTGTGGGTCCTGGGGGACCGAGCTCAGGTTGTTAGGCTTGGTGGCATGTGCCTTACCCTCTGGACCATTTAATCCCTCAAGACCTTAATGATTCTTCTCTAATAGAACTGGTGGGTTCTAATATGCTACTTAAGTGTGTCACAATATACTTCTTTCATACATACATAGAATGTAATGAAAGTAGTAAAATGTTAATATATCAAATTTATCTCTTTCAGGCTTGCTGGGGGCCCATCCAGGCCCCAAAGGGAGCCCGGGCATTCCAGGTAGGCCACTCTTCTTCCTCGCCTAAAGGTTCCTATTTCTAGGTGCAGAATATTCTTCTTTATGCCTGACTTATAAAGCAATTTAACCTAGCAAATGAAAGAATCCCAATGGTGATGTGTTTACAGTCTTAATATTCAATTACAAATATATAGCATCACAACAAAAGGAATGAATCTGAAACAAGGCGGCTTTGCGGTTTCCCTCTATGAAAATTTTAAAGGTAAGAAGAACTTGTATTTTCTTTTTGCTGGCACTTGCTGGTTATTTAGGCCTATCACCTCTTTAAAAGGCTGCAGGTGGAGTTCTGCCTTGAGCAGCCTTCCCTGCTGTTCCTAGACAGTGGTACTGTCACCCATTTCCCACCTTGCGTCTAGCCCCTGCGCTAACTTCTTTATCAGGGGCTGCCCTGTACCTCCCTCAACAGCTCACACAAGGAGCTTAGCACACATGCTACTCAAAGTCTACACGTGCTTTTTGTTTGACAGACAAGTTTGCATTTCTCAAAACAATAGCTTCTTGGCCCTCTTTTCCATCTTGTAGAGAAAACAACCAACTGAAATATCAGTGTTTGCACCTCAGTAACCCTTATTAACTTTGTATCCCATGATGCATAGGAGTATTTCAAAGTAGTCATTAAGCTTTATTTATAGTTATTGATGCCATATGAGAACCAGCCAAAGATAGCCTGACCAGGAAACGGCTGGACCAGAGTTGCTGCTCCCCTTAGCCACTGGAGAACAGACAATAGCTGTGTTTCCACTAAGATTGTCAGTGTTTCACACCTCCCAGAATGATCCGCCCCCCCCCCCAGAGCATCAAGCCTTTCCCTCTCCCAATGTCTAGTTTTAGGATCTTATGCAAAAGGAAAGTTTCTATTCGTACTGTAAAACTAAGGGCAAAACTTAAATCATTGGAAGGAAAATGCTCTATGTGTTTGCACTAATTTGCATTTAACTGCAAATTTCATAAAAAAACATATCATAGGGAAAAAAGGGCTCAATAATAACAAATAGTCCAATTATACATGATCATATGCCTCAATCCCTCTGGGATAACTAAACATCAAGAGTTCATTGATATGGATTGGTTTAATTAGTCTATTCTCCCAAATCCTGAAAAGAAATCATACGGCAGAAGAGAGAATAATTTTAATGAACATGGAATGCAATAAAACCCAAGTCATCTCAAGTGCTGCAGATCACTGCTATATGGCACTGCAGAGCCAGAAACCAGCCCGAGTCCTCTGAACACTCTCTTTAAAAGCATAAATGACAGACATGGAAACTACTAATGGCTGTGAATACACAGGACTACATCTGAACACTCATTGATCTGATTTTCATCACCACTCTAAGTCTTTTTTTTTTCTCAACCTCTTTATTTTTTCTTTCATTCTTCAACAACAAGTAATAATTTATGAGTACAAGCATCCTTCATGCAAAACCAATTTGCAAGCAGTTGTGCCCAAACTCACACAGCCCATGGGTCCCACCATCCAGTTGGGGGGCCTGTATGTTGAATCAAGTTGATCAGATGAGTGTCCAGACTATATTGCTGTAGCTTCGTCATTCATCCCAATCGCAGCCCCCACATTCTACCATGCCCCCTCTTCCACAGATTGCTCCCTAAGCTTAGAAAAGGGGCACAGGTGGACAAGAAGCAAAACAGTCTACTTTCTCTGGAGCTGTTGTCTTGGACTCTGGTCAATTCTGGCTGTTTCCCTTCATGGGCTGACAGTTTGTCCATGAATAACCTTTCAATCCTGCCTGAGTGACTTCCGGCCTCCTGCACTTCAGGAGCCGGCCCGCACCACCACTCTAAGTCTTTACCATCCAGCCACGCCTCTTCGCAAGCCACCAGCCTCACTCTCACGCTCTGTGTTCATGGCATTTTACCATCAAGAAGAACACAGGGATGGAAGCAAGGAGGGGGGAAGATTATTTTCAGTCTACACATCACTTTTTATTTAGGTATGTCAAAAGCAGTTTCTGCAAGGGTTTTGAGAGAAACAAACGGTAACTGGTACTATATTGTGACCTTCTCTGGGGTCTTTTTTCTTTAGACTGAGCTGTCCAGTTGTGGGAAGAGTTAACCATCAGACAGACAGGATTACAGCTTTGCCTGGGACTTTGGGGCAACAATTCCACAGCACACATCAGTGCCATGAAGTTTAGCTTTTCTCTGCTCTACTGAATAATGTCATTGTAAATCAGGTTAAGCAAGTAACTGTGGCTTCCATCTGTAGAATGTGTTAGAGCATACACCATGCTTTTTGTCTGTATTTACCTGGTTTTTGTTTTTAAGAACTGAGCTAGAACAGATATATTTTCACTTCTTTTTTAACATTTTTCTTTTTTAAATTTATTTATTAATTTTTATGTGTATGAGTATACTGTCTGCATGTAGGTTGGTGCACCAGTGTCGTGCAATGCCGTGGAGCTCAGAAGAGGGCATTGGATTCCCCTAGAACTAATAAGACAAAAGAGGGGCTGGAGAAATAGCTCAGGTAGCAGTGTTTCAGCATTGTCTGGAATCCCAGCACTGGGGTGGCTGAGGGATGCAGATGGCAGGAACTTGTTGGTCAGCCATCCCAGCCAAACAAGTGAGCACCACAATCAGCGAGAGACCCTTGTTCAAAAAGGTAGAGAGGGATGGAGAATAGTGTGTGCCATCCACATTCTCTCTCTCTCTCTCTCTCTCTCTCTCTCTCTCTCTCTCACACACACACACACACACACACACATATACATAAGATGACAGAGATTTATAACACTGAAGTGCTTTCACCTGGATCAATATCAAAGGAAGAACTGCAGCTTTTTAAAAAATATATACTGTGAATTTGAACATTTTTTCAGAAAAGTGCCAACATTACTGAAGGTAAACCACACATTGTAAACCCAACTGTAGGTATGTGAAGGAAAATTATTGCTTTCTTCTTTGTAGGTGCCAAAGGAGACAGGGGAGCCTCCGGATGGCCTGGCCTCCCTGGCAGAAAGGGAGCCACGGGAGATGTTGGGCCTCAAGGACCCCCGGGCATCACAGGACTCCCAGGACCCCCAGGTCCACCTGGGGCAATTGTCCCTGGCCAGAAAGGAAACCAAGGTCCTCCTGGCTCAAGAGGAAATCCAGGTAGAGGGTTTCCTTTCACAAGACAGAATGCAAGCCGCAGTTGCCGTTGCAAGGTTCCCTCTTTCTCATGTGACCTCGCAGCTTCTCTCTCTGCCTCTGGTCTTCTCTATTCTTCCCACAACCCCCGCTCTCATATGCAGCGTAGTTAGGTTATTGATGATGTTGAATGAGAGATCGTTAAATATAATTGATTGTCCTAAAAGACAGAGAGCTCTGTTTATTGAGCATCTACTATTCACCAGACCCAGGCACTTCTCCATAGACAATACTCAGCAGAGGCAGTTCCTAGACGGGCCAGGTACCTCCTTGGCGTTACCTCACTCCCTCTTCACCACAGTCCCATCACATGGCACCATGGGAAAGGTTGCTGAGGCGTTGATACAGTGTAGGATTTGTACTTCATTTGAAAGAATCCATGATAGAACCCTCCAGACTCCCTTACAGGCAATTCTGATGGGCTCTTTGTGAATTCAGGTGAGCCAGGTCCCCCTGGACCTCCAGGAAGTTTCATAAAAGGCATAAAAGGTGACAAAGGATTTAAGGGACTGCCTGGCCCCAAAGGTCTACCTGGAGCTGTAGGAGACATGGGCCCACCAGGCCACCCGGTGAGTGGGGACAATTATTAATCGCTTTACTTGTTGTTATGTTGCAGTCATAGTGTATACTGGCTTGTTCTTCATATGAAGACCATTACACTCTGGTGAATTGGCTGCCAGGGTCAGGTACACCTGGAGGCAGCACAGTTGTGTTCACTATTTGTGATGCATCTGTGCAGTCTGTCCAAGGGCCTGCAGAGCCCAGGGAATCAGAGAATCTTAAGAGTTGCAGAGATTTTTGCCTCTAAATCTTTGGTCTATATGACACAAACCTCTATAGCATTCCTGAGCCTTGCTTACTTAAACTGAGCAGTTCCAGTGGAGGGGGGGAAAGTACCTAGTAGTTTACAATTGGCTCCAAGTCATGGTCATTTTTACCCTCTATTAAAATGCTTTCAAAATGATCTCTGCTACCCTATGGTTATGTTTATTTTCTCTTCACTGTTTATCTCCCAACCTTTGAATATAGTTTTCATTTCTTCCCTATTATTTCCTACCTGAATATAGACCTAGTTCTAACTCAGTTGACAGTAGGTTGACAGTATTTGCCTTTAAAATGAAGCCAGTGGTAGGAATAGGAACTAAGCTCCCAGTGAGTGACTATGGGAATGAAGAGTCTCACTGTCCTCCTGCACATTGCCATTTTAGGAATTCAACCTAAATTCCCCTGGGGGCAGTCAGCTGGGTCATCATCATGGTGAGGTGCTCAAGCACTAAGTTCAAAGTCAGCTGAGCTTATTCACTGTTTCCTCACAAAGTGCCACTATGTCTGTTCCGTTTGTTTGCCTGACCTGGCTTTTCGTAGTTGATGTCTACTTCTGTGCGCTTGGTGTTTACTTGATGCAAACCCAGACTCTTAAACTTATCTCTTGGGGTCCCTCACTTGTTCTTTTGGGTCTAGGCTCCCAGCTCAAGGACTCTCACTTCTGACTGTCTCCTCAACGCCTCCACCAGCTCCCCCAAGTTCTCTTCCTAACATGCTTAATGACCTCAGTCTCTTGGAAACAGGCGTTGAATAAATGGTCATGGTTTAATACTCATCAAGGCTACTCAGTACCAGTACATAGGAAAATAACAATGCAGTCCCTTCCCTGAAGGTGCCTCGTACAGGTGAAGAAGATAGACACTAAGACAGGTCATATTCACACTGTGTGCTACAAGGAAGGATGGAGGGCTGAGGAACACATGGAGAGCACTGGTTTTCTTTGTGGGATGCGCTCAGGAGAGGTTTCTCTGGGTCTAAGTCTGAAAAGATATGTATCAGTTACCCAGGAAAGCAAGAAGAGCTGGATGGAGGCTGGGAACTTTCAGAGCAAAACCAAACCAAAACAAAACAAAAAAATCTCACCCATGTGAAAGGGGCACGACTGGAGGCTGGGGTGCAAATGACAACCCATCAGAAGAAAGAGAGAGGGCAAAGGTCAGTTCACGAAGATCAGTCTAGTTTTCTAGACTAAGCAGTACTGGGTGGAGAGATGGCTCTGTGGTGAAGAGTGCTTGATACTCATCCAAAGGGCCCAAGCTTGGTTCCCAGCACCCATGTCAGGCAGTTCACAACCACCTATAACTTCAGCTCGGGAGCATCCAACACCCCTGGTTTCCCAGGGCATCCGTACTCATTAGGTCACACACCAAGCTTTAACCCACCCTAGTTCCCCTGCGTAGCAGCTGTTATGACCACAGACATGGTGAAGAGTCTATGCTTTGATGATTCACGTGAAAATAATGCTCCTTCCCTCCTTGAACACCCTCACAAGCAGTAACTACAGGATGTTGTGACATGATTATTACTGGGAATCATTTAAGCTCTTTTCAGTGCTTGTGCTATTTGGTTTCTTGAATCTATCTAAAAGAAAAAATTGAGATTGTTTTTTTCCCACCTCCATCTACTCTGCAGGTGTCTCTCTGATGCTTTCCAAGTTGTCCTCACCTATCTGACAATCACATTTAAAGTTCTTCCAGGAAGAGTGGGAGGCAGAAAGTCTGGTCTGCAAATGGGATCTTAGCTCATCCTTCTGTTGCTTCCATAGTCATTTGTGGTGGAAGGGCGACCCTCCTTGATGGATGTCCTCGCTGGTCCTCAACAGCTCTCTCCTTGCACAGGACCCCTCTCTCTCCACTAAGGGCTGCACCTGGCAATGGTCTCTCCTTAGCTGCCTTTAGCTCAAGAGAACTGGCAGTCAGCTGGAGCCAGCGAGTCCCTTATCAGAAGCGTCTTTTCCTCTCGCTCTTCCTTTGACCTCATGCCTCCTTATGCAGAAACTGGACTGTTCTTTCTTGGGCCTTTTTCCTCCAAAGGCAGCTGGCTCCAAGGCAAGCTTCATTATGTTCATGATCTGTACCTCACTTGTTTTCAAGGAACAGCATTCTGTCTAATTCCCATGGACAGTGACGTGTTTCAACATCTTCCTCTTTGCCGAAGCCCTCCTCCGTCTCACCTCATAGGAACCGCTCCAACAGCAGTTAAAGGGGCGCCTCCTGCTGGCTCAGATCAGAGCTTCCTTGCCTATGTGCCCATCAAAACCTGTCCCTCTGCAGCTCTTTCCACCTCTAGACACCTAGTTTTCACACCCCCATCACCAGGAGTAATTTATAACTTTGGGAGCTTAGCCAAATGACATTTGGGTGCTATGGTTCAACAATGGTTCTGCAGTCTTTGAAAGAATTACAAACACAGATTATAAACTGCATTCTGGCAGCACGGGGCTTATTTTTGAAAGGATCTGAAATGAAATACATTTAAATATATTTAGCCGGGCATGGTGGCACATGCCTTTAATCCCAGCACTCAGGAGGCAGAGGCAGGCAGATCTCTGTGAGTTCGAGGCCAGCCTGGTCTACATAGTTCGTTCCAGGATAGCTGGGGCTACAGGAAGACGTTGTCTCAAAAAGACCCAAAACAAAACAACAGCAACAAAATATATATAATATATATATTATAT
Source organism: Rhizomys pruinosus (assembly GCA_009823505.1). Taxonomy (NCBI): domain Eukaryota; kingdom Metazoa; phylum Chordata; class Mammalia; order Rodentia; family Spalacidae; genus Rhizomys; species Rhizomys pruinosus. The sequence continues at coordinate 170,132 of VZQC01014627.1, read as the reverse complement.
ATATTCAACACTAACACGAGAGGGCATGCTTGTTCCCAGACTTATTATTGTTTTAGTCCTAAGAAGATACCTAGAGGGCAGAGGAACACTAGGCAGGCACAACACTGAATTAACGGGTAAAAATGATGACTGTCTGGGGCTGGAGAGATGGCCTAGCAGTTAAGAGGGCAGACTGCTCTTGCAGAGGACCCGGGTTTGATCCCCAGCACCCACATGGCGACTGAGAACCGTCTTTAACTCCAGTTCTAGGGGAATTCGACGCCCTCTTCTGACCTCTGCAGCGTTGCACGACAAGGGTGCACCAACCTACATGCAGACAGTACATTCATACACATAAAAAATAAAATTAAAAAAAAAAAGGATGACTGTCAACTTCACCTTATTCTTATTCAATATGAAGTTGTGTCCTTTGGCTCTTTAAAAAAAAACTGTCATAAGTATTGTGATTTTCAATTTTTTTCTGTGGTTTTGCTCCCTCGAATTCAAACTATAGGGAGCACCAGGTACCCCAGGCCTTCCAGGACTCAGAGGCGATCCAGGACTCCCTGGGTTTCCAGGCATGAAAGGTACTGTTTCTGTATCATTTCTTTTACATATAAATAGAGCAGTTGCAGGTCCTACTGAGAGTGCACCCTGTTTGCTGAGACAGTGAGGCAAAGGGGACCCCAATAAGGGTAAAGACCAACACTCAACCAGCACCCAACCCCACAGGGCTAAAATTAAAGCTACCACTTAAGGATGGAAACCATAGGGAGAGTAAAAGAGACCATTGAAAGAGCTACTTCTGAGAGTCTGAAGACATCTTTGCATGAGGGTTGGTAAACATCAATATTAACAGCACTGCTTTCAAGTTTTAACCATTTGTATTTGTTCACGTCATGATTTAGAAAGCTAAAAAACTTACGTCAGGCGTGGTGGTGCACGCCTTTAATCCTAGAACTCGGGAGGCAGAGGCAGGCAGATCTCTGTGAGTTCAAGGCCAGCCTGGTCTACAGAGTGAGTTTCAGGCCAGCTGGGGCTACAGGGAGACCCTGTCTCAAAAAGACAAAAAAAAAAAAAAAAAATCTACTTACAAGAACAGCCACAGACTGTCAATGTAAATGAATTTTTATGTACAGATTTAGGTATTTGTGTTTTATGGGGCTTGTTTATTGATGTATTTACAATGATGGAGGCTGAACCCCACATCACACATGCTATATCACCAAAATCTAAGCCATTCTAAATCTTAAAAAAACAGTGTCAGATGCCAGGTTCTGTGGCACACACCTATAACTCTAGCACTTGGGCAGCAGAAGTTAGAGGGTCACTCAAAGTTCAAGGCCAGCATGGTCTACACAGTGAATTCCAGGCTTACCAGAGGAGGCCCTGGCTCGATTACAAAAAAAGAGAGAGAGGAAAGAAAAGAAAATGAAAGAGAGAGAGAAACAAAGAAAGGATGTGCAATATGCCATAAATAAGGATTTGATGTTAGAATTATTGTTTAACTGTTCATTCCCCGGGTATGTGTTTCCTAAGCCCAGGAATCTCTTAGCATAGCCTGTAGGGATGGCAAATCAAATCACTTCATGCAATGTGAATAAAGCCATACTTCCATGAAGGAACGCCCTTTCCAGGTTCAAGGAGGACCAGGTGGGCTTTTAAAATGTCTTTTTTAGTACCTCAGCCAGCAGCCCTTTAAGGAACAATGAGCTAAGGATAAATGACACTGAGAGATTCTGGGGAGCCTCACTGATGTTGGGCAGGTTACTACGGGCAAGTGGCCCTGAGCAACATTAATAACAACATCACTTCCCAAGTGTCAGAACAAAATATCTAAAATTTGAAAAATGTATAAAATTTCCACCCAAGAAGAACATTTTGGTTAACTATTTAGAGGTGTCTGGGGTGGAGATTCTTACAATCAATTCTTTTAAATATATTACATGAAACATATTTGGTTACTCTTGTGGATTTCAGAATAAAGGATGGAACTACTGATGTGATTTCACTTCTTCATTTGGAAAATTTTCAACCATTAAAATGTTTAGGTTTCTTTCAGTATGCATAAGTAAATACTATGCAAATATTCTATTTTTGCTATCAAATGGATCATTTCTAGGGCAGCTGTCAGTTAACTTTTGACACTATAATTATTTTGTTGTTTCCTTTCTTGTCTCCTTTTTGTTTGTTTGTTTTTTTTTTTAATTTATTTTTGTATGTGTATGAATGTACTGTCTGCATGTAGGTTTGTGCACCCGTGTCGTGCAATGCCGCGGAGGTCAGAAGAGGGTCTCGGATTCCCCTGGAACTGGAGTTCTCCTGGAATTGGAGTTACAGACGATTCTTAGCCGCCATGTGGATGCTGGGGATCGAACCCGGGTCCTCTGAAAGAGCAGTCGGTGCTCTTAACCGCTAGGTTATCTCTCCAGCCCCTCCTTTTTGTTTCTTTATTTTTTTGACACATAGTCTTGAACTTTCAATCCTCTAGCATCTACCTTCCAAGTGCTAGGATTACAAGGCCTGTACCACTAGGCCCAGATATATTATGTTCTTCTATTAATATAATATTTAACATTCAAATATTTTAATAATCAGACGTAATGTCTACCTGAATATGAAGCTTTTTAAAAGAGTATTTCTCCAAATAAATGGTTCTTTCTCAACAAGCTTTTATCATTGTATAGAAGATAAAGATCAGAAGTGCAGTTGTAGCTGCTTTGTTAGTTCTCATCAACAAATCCTTATGTCCTTATAGAATCCCTGACATAACAAACTGGGCTGTCAGTATGGCTTCAGTAACAAAATAAAAAAGCAGATGACCATGACAGCCAAACCAACAATTCATCAAGAGGTTCTAGCACATATTTTAATTGGACTATATAGCTTACTTAAAATATTTACTTTTTTTGCCGGGCGTGGTGGTGCACGCCTTTAATCTTAGCACTTGGGAGGCAGAGGCAGGCGGATCTTTGTGAGTTCAAGGCCAGCCTGGTCTACAGAGTGAGTTCCAGGACAGCTGGGGCTACAGGGAGACCCTGTCTCAAAAATACCAAAAATGAATGAATGAATAAATAAATAAATAAAATAATAAAAAATAAAAACAAAATATTTAAAAAAAATATTTACTTTTTTCTCAAACTAAAAAAGTAAACTGTCAGGAACATTTCTCTATGAATACTAAAATATAATACCATTTGTTGTTTGTTTGTTTGTTTGTTTGTTTGAAGGAGAGAAGGGTAATCCAGGATTTCCTGGACCAATTGGACACCCAGGACCAATTGGGCCCAAAGGCCCCCCTGGTAAATATATTTCTCTATTACTGTTCTCCATGAAGAAAAGGCAACTCCATGATATTATCTTACCATGTGTTTCTGTCAATAGGTGAGCGTGGAAAACCTGGCACACTTAAGATCATCTCCCTTCCGGGAAGCCCAGGGCCACCTGGTCCACCTGGCCCACCAGGGATGCAAGGAGATCTTGGGAGACCAGGGCCACCAGGGATCCCAGGTGTGGGGCTGGGAGCATTAACCTGGAGTACTAGGAAACCGGGAAAAACTTGTAAGGTGCTTTGGAAGCAAATGACAGAACACAGAAAGCATGAAGCATTATATACAAGCATTATAATGTTTTGTATAGCCAGTTTAGGTGTGAGCTCATTTACCCTTGGCCTGCAGAAATAAAAAAACTTAGAATCTCTTGAAAATATCCATGCATAGTACAGAATAGAGCAAATACATTTTAAGACACTGTGTTTTCTTCTTACTAAGGCAAAGGCTTTGTGTTTACTACCTCCTCTGAAAATGTCAACCTTGATTTCTAAATGGTTGCCTAGGTAAACTTGAGTCCTGTAAACATGGACTTTTCCAACAATCCATCAGAAAAAAGTGACTTCAGAATATTTTCAAATTATTGATATTTGGAAATTTAACCTAACCCTTCTATATAGTCTTAGCATAGTATAAAAGACTTCTGAATGGAACTGTTGTTACCTGTTTTTCTGAGTCAGATGGGAGATAAGAGAGGTATTACTTATCAGTTTAATCAGTGCCTGGGCAGAGTGAATGCTGGAAAAGAATAAATGGAAACAGTAGCATACTTCTCAATACTCACAGTTCTTAAAGCCCTTTGTGGGGGGAATCAAAGGTAATAAGCTGGGTGAGTAAACATCCCAGTTAGCCAAGGACTCAAGGCCTTCCTGGGATGTAAAACTTGCACTGATAAAACTGCACATGTCCCAAGCTTACTTGGATGGGAGGCAGCCTGACCTTTGATCCTCTTACCATAACATGCTTTTGCCTAGGACCATGTGGACCAAGAGGTAAACCAGGCCCCGATGGCAAACCAGGAGTTCCAGGACCCGTTGGAGAAAGGGGCAGCAAAGGTTCCAAAGGACGGCAAGGTAAACACATAGCTAGCTGGCTTCCTTTGTTGAAGCAGTGTTGTCTCAATGTCCACTGAAGTCTTGTCTGGGTGTATGATTTCAAGAACAACGTGTGTCAGATTAGAACAAATGCGGGGTACCTAATGTTCATTTGGAAGAAGATGAGAAATCAAGAATTACTGGCACACACTGTGCATTCCTCCCTGGGCAGATGCACTCCATATTTTTAGCCCTAATGCCCATTTTAGGCTGGAAACAAACAGAGCTAATGAAGTACTGGCTAGTGTCCTAATTTTCAGAAAGATAAATACTTTAAAAATTACCTATAGGAGTTCTGAGTTAAAAATTTCTTATGGAAGTGGTAGATAATTTGATATTAAATAAATATCAAATATAAATAATTTTATTATTTTTATTCCTATGTGTATGAGTGTATTGTCTGCGCATATATAAATGCATCCACATTATACAATGACATGGAGGTCAGAGGAGAGCATCGAATCCCCTGGGACTGGAGATACAGACAGTTAGCTGCGGTGTGGCAGGGAACTGAACCCAGATACTCTACAAAAGCACCTGGTGCTTTTAACCACTGAATCATCTCTCCAGCCCAATAATTTAGTTTTTTGTTTGTTTGTTTGTTTGTTTGTTTTTAAATACTACCGTGGTATGATAGGACAACTTTGTGTCCTTATTTAGGAAAGCTGTGTTTTAACTCTGCTACTCTGGAATACAAATCAAGGATTCGTATGTATAATGCAATGAGGCCTCTCAAATAGAAGGTTCTATTCTGTTTTGGTTTGTTCTTTTTCTATTTTGAATGTAAACTGTGTGTGACAGTTTGATGTTCTGGATCCAAACTACCTTTTGCAAGTTTCAAAGCACCCTTCTTAAAAACACCTAAATGTCTAAATCTAAGGTTGCTGACTTTATTAAAGCAAGAATAACTTCTAAATGTGAATTCCCAATTCGACTAGAGACTTAAATATTAAAATGTTCAAATATGATGCTATAATATTAATTGTAGTATTAACTGTGGAATTACTTTGGATTTAGTATTGTGAATACACATTGCAGTTTTACTAGCTGAAAGGTTTCGGGGGTGGGGTCAAGAGGAACAATGTGATGGATTACGGAGGGGTGAAGGCTTTTGTTAGAAGAGCTATTAGGAGAGTTAGGCGCTCACAATGTCTCAGCTGGGTGCCTGTGAAAGGAGGAAAGCTGCTTCAAAGTATTAAGAGCTGAAGAGCACCTAGATTCTAACAGTGCTTTCTTACGCTGGCCATTTGACATTACTCATAATATACCTTTAAAGTTTAATGACCAATACTGGATTTTGTGATAGGGTGACAGCACATACTCTGCAGTGCAAATTGACTTGAGAATTGATCAGCAAGTAGTCACTGCTATGGAGGCCTCAGAGGAGTGGTACAGAGGGGCTGGAGAGATGGCTCAGTGGTTAAGACAGTGCACTGGTCTTCTAGAAGACCTGAGTTTAGTTCCCAGCACCCAGAAGGTGGTTCACAACTGCCTGTAACTGGAGCGACTCAGGGTTCCAATGCTCTTTTCCGGCCTCCATGGGCACTGCACTCACATGCACAAACCCACACAGAGAAACATATAATAAAAATAAAACCTGGTGCTGGGTGTAGTGGTGCACCCTTTAGTCCCAGCATGTGGAAGTCAGGGGCAGGCAGATCTCTGTGAGATCAAGGCCAACCTGGTCTACATAGCAAGTTCTAGACCAGCTGAAGCTACAAGGAGACACTATCTTAAAGAAAATGATACAAGGATCTAAGCTTCAGATCTTTTCTTAAAGTGTAGGATAGTCTTGGAGAGCACACATCAGCAAAGCATCTCTCTAGCTTCTGCCCTACTCAGCTAATCATTTTACAGTTGATGTGAAGACACCAGAAGGCATCTTTTGATTACAGCTTGTATTAATTGTTTTATCACTGTGATAAAAGCCCCTGACAGAAGCACGTTAAGGGAAGAAGGTGTATTTTAGCTCTAGTTTCAGAGGGATTTCAGTCCCTCACCAATGGGAAAGGCCTGGTGGTATGAGCTGCTCAGCCTCACAGCAGAAGCTTGAATGGCAGCTGTCTTCTCTTGGTGAGTCAGAGGAAGCTAAACAGAATTAGGGGCAGCAAAGCCTTCAAAGGCCGACTTGTACTGACTTCTTCCATCAGCCAGGCCCGGCCTTCTAAAGGAGCCACAGCCCCACAAATAGTGCACAAGCTAAGGAAGGGACCGAGCGTTCACAGCATCGACCCATGGGGAACATTTCAGATTCAAACAATAACAGACCCAATTACAGCTCTCGGGGAGGGGGAGCAGAAGTCAGGAAAAGTAAAGACTGTGTCTGCCCTTCATCCAGCAACAGCATGGAAACGGCGAAGTCTGAAGTAGCACATGAGACTCTGAGGAAGAGAGGGAGGGAAGGAAGAAGAGGATGAAGGAAAGCTCACTGGGCTTCATTTAAAAAGTAACAAATGTGGTCTTCTCCAACTTTGAAGGGAAAAATTAGAGCATAATAACTACTTTGTTGGGGCTGGAGAGATGGCTCAGTGGTTAAGAGCACTGGCTGCTCTTACAGAGGACCTGGGCAGCCACATGGTGCCTAACAACTGTCTGTAACTCCACTTCCAGGGGATTCTACACCCTCTTCTGACCTTCTTTGATATTGCACCCACACAGTACATTTACATATACAGGCAAAACACTCATAAATTTAAGTTTAAAACAAGCTACTTTGTTTTTAACTCTTAAATAATAGAAGGCATCCTACTTACAACAAAGATTCATTTCTTATTTGCCTTATGAGTCAAAAATGTTCTCAAAGTTTACACCTTTAGAAAGAACTTCCAATGTTTTACATGTTTACTGAATTTACCAAAAGCATTAGTAAGTTTTACTATTTACTTGAACAGCCTTTCAAGTTGCAGATATTTGATTTCTTCACCTCCCCAAAACATACACACTCAGAGCAACTCCACTTATTTATTCATAAAAGAAGTGTATGGAGGGAAGCCTACCAAATGCTGGACACTGTACCAGGCATCCCAAAGTAATTCAAGGATTAAAAAAGACCTGGTCTCAAAAATACTCAAGATATACATAAATATCTGTAAATACTACATCTTGTGATAAACTGGTTAATATTTAATATTATTTGTCCAATGTATTAATTATCCTGTCATTGTGACAAAAATGCCTGATATAAATAATTTAGAAAGATTTATTTGGGCTCATAGATTCAATGGGTTCAGTCTGTGGTTGTCTGGCTCTGTGCTTGTGTGGTCTGTGGTAGAAGGGAGCTGCTCACTGCATGGCAGACAGGAAGCAGGGACAGCCATACCAGAAGGGGTCAGGGGACGATCTGGCACCCAAGAATGAGTCCTCCCTCCTTCTTCTCACCATTCCTAATTAAGCCATCATCTTCTGAATCCATCAGGGATTCATTAGGACAGAGCTCGCAAGCTCTAATCATCTCTAGAACCACCTTCACAGATACGCCCAGTATGTCTTATCAAGCTCATTTCCTAACCCACTTGATAATTAAAAGGAGACATCATAGCCATTTAGTAGCTCACTGTTCCTTAAGATTTGTTTCATATTTGGAGGTTAGCAGACACATAAACACATTTCAATTAGTGCTTTGGAAAACAAGTTTGAGATGCTGGTCATGTTGGAACATTTATAATTTCCTTTTCAAAGGGCCTCCTGGATTTGATGGATTGCCAGGTCTGAAGGGAAAGCCTGGAGACACGGGAGCATCTGCCACCGGGAAAAGAATGCGAGGCTTTGTCTTTACCCGACACAGTCAAAGTACAGCCACTCCTTCATGTCCAGAAGGGACACAGCCGCTCTATAGTGGGTTTTCTCTTCTTTTCGTACAAGGAAATGAACGTGCCCATGGACAGGACCTTGGTAAAGTTCCAGTCCTAGTTCCCCATCATTCTGTAATACAGACTCTGAAAGTTGTGTAGGATGTGGTGCTTCCTCTGTAGGTCAGTGTAAACAAAGTTAAGCACCTTCCAGCACTTTTGAGAGAACAATTACATGATTCCTTGCTGGATTTACTGGCCAGTGCCAGTAAGTTTCATTCAAAACATGTCTCCTGTTGATCCCCAAATCAATATCTTTTCGAAAGTTTTATCTGTTTATTAGCTAATATTAATAATATATAGGAATTCTTGAAGCACAGACATTTTCCCAGTTGAATTCAGGCTTCAAGTTCTATCCAAGCTGATTAGAAAGAGCTGTTGTGCTGGGCATAGTGGAGCTCACTTGGAATCTCAGCACTTGGGAGGCAGAGGCAGGCAGGAGGATCTCTGTGAGTTCAAGGCCAGCCTAGTCTATGGAGCGAGTTCTAGAGCAGCTGGGACTAAAGGGAGACCTTGTCTTAAAAAGACTAAAAAGAAAAAAAAAAAAGAAAAAGAAAGAAAGAAAGAACTGTCAGAAGCACAAAAGCATTCTGGGTAGGAGGAGGTTCTGTTGTTAACTTTCATCATTTCTAAAACTCTTCAATACCACATCTTGCAAATAACTCTTTTGCATTGTTTTGCCCTGGTTTGCTGCAGGTTATGTGATAACTAACCTGCATCTAAATGACGATATTCAAAATAAGTTCAATTTGTTGGAAGTGATACTCAGCCTCATGTTTTACTAGGGACTCTTGGCAGCTGCCTGCAGCGATTTACCACAATGCCATTCTTATTCTGCAATATCAATCATGTATGTAATTTCGCATCTCGAAATGATTATTCGTACTGGCTGTCAACACCAGCTCCAATGCCAATGGACATGGCTCCAATTACTGGCAAAGCTCTCGAACCTTATATTAGCAGGTAAAAAATTCAATCCCTTCATTTTGTAGGAGGACCAAGTAAATCATGTAGCTTGTTAGAAAAGTGATGGTGGAGATGGCTGCCATAGTGTTGACTTCATTCCCCAGATGCACCGTCTGTGAAGGTCCTGCATTGACCATAGCTGTTCACAGCCAAACCACGACCATTCCCCCATGCCCCCGTGGCTGGGCTTCTCTCTGGAAAGGATTTTCTTTCATCATGGTAAGGAGAAAAGAAACGGAATATTTAAAGTAATGATTACCAATAGAAGCTTATGTTATCTTGACAATTTGAAAATATGTTTTAAAAAGCAACTTTGTGGTTGGGGAAGTAGCACATTTGGTAGAGAGCTTGTGGGACACGCACGAGGCCGCAGGTTCTGTCCCTGACACTGTACAGAACTGGGTAGGCCTGGTGCTCTGGGAGAATCCAAAGTTCAAGGTCATCTGTGGCTACATAGTAAGTTTGAGTTACGTAAAACATTGTCTCAACAAAACCAATCAAACAAAAAAAAACCAATAAAACAACTTTGTTATTTGGGGCAAATAATGGAGGACTTAAAAAACAAAAAACCTAAGGGGCTGAGGAGATGGCTCAGTGGTTAAGGGGCTGAGGAGATGGCTCAATGGTTAAGGGGCTGAGGAGATGGCTCAGTGGTTAAGGGGCTGAGGAGATGGCTCAGTGGTTAAGGGGCGGAGGAGATGGCTCAATGGTTAAGGGGCTGAGGAGATGGCTCAATGGTTAAGGGGCTGAGGAGATGGCTCAATGGTTAAGAGCACTATCTGTTCTTGCAGAGGACCTGAGTTCAGTTCTCAGCACCAACATCAAGTGGCTCACCAGTGTCTGTAACTCCAGCTCTTCTGGCCTCAGTGGCCACCTACGCATGCATGATATATATACATATATTTATATTTAAGCCCTCACACAAACACATCAAATAAAATGAATAAAACTAAAAAAAAAAAATACATAAACTTCAGAGCCAGCAGGATGGCTCAGTGGGTAAAGGTGCTGGGTTTTGAGGGGAGACTTGGCGCAAGGAGAGAATGTCAGGACTCTGATAAGAAGGAAGTCGGGTTTAGTTCAGGCATGGCCTGCCTATGTCGGGATTAGGATGACCAGCAAGCAGAATGTCCCAAAGTGGCAGTTTTTATACCCAAGCACTCGAGGAAGTGGGCTTACAATGAAATGGGTGTGGGAAGATGGGGGAATGGGCATAGGTGGGTCTGTGGCTGGGATCAGAAGGGGCATCTGGAGATAAACTGAGGCTTGTGACCCGTATCCGTAGGAGCCTGATTGAAGCAACTTTATCTGAACATCTACCTCAGTTGGCTTCCTGGAAAATCCCCAACTTAGGTGGGCTTATGACCTTACAAAAGGCACTTTCCACTAAGCCTGAAGACCTGACCCTAGGACCCAAACAGTAGAGAAATATCTGACTCCTTCAAGTTGTAACCTTGTGGCACAAATGTGCCTGCATAATCAATCGATCAAACAATCAATCATAAATGTAAAAATTTTTTTGGTCTTTTTTTGAGACAGGGTCTCCCTTTAGTTCCAGCTGGCCTGGAACTCACTATGCAGACCAGGTTGGCCTTGAACTCACAGAGATCTACCTGCCTCTGCCTCCTGAGGGTTGGGATTAAAGGCCTCTGCCACCATGCCTGGCACATGTAAAAAATTTTAAGATAATAGGCAGAGGCAGGTGGATCTCTGTGAGTTCAAGGCCAGCCTGGTCTCCATAGTGAGTTCCAGGACAGCTCAGCTGAAGCTACAGGGAGGCCCTGTCTCAAAAAGACCCCCCCCCACAAAAAAAGATAAGACTTCTCAGGAGACTTTCCAGAAATCCTAAATGTGTCATTTTAGTGAGTGGCAGCCACTCTTTACTGGTGATAAAATGCTCCTTTGTTTATTTGTTTTTCAGCAGTTTTTTTTTTAATCTACACTGTCTGTAATGCTATGAAATACAGAGACATAGTTGTTACCATCTATAGTTTCATAAATAAAAATGAAGCATAGTATGACTACTCAGTGACACAAGGTGCCCTGTCCCTTGCATGTAGCTATGAAGTTGAGAATGAGGAGAAGCTGCTTTACGAAATCCCCCAGTACTCATGCTAAACCCAGCCCATGGACTGGCATCTGCGGTGCTGACCGGCAGCTGTGTGTGTGAGACTGTTCACATTCTGTGTGGCCTTGTTCACGATGCGTTATTCCTCCTTCTTTACTTGAAGCTGTCCACTCAATCAATCCTTACTTCAAAAATATTTACTGAACCCCTATCTGTGGGGAGCAGGTGTGGCGACAGTCCTAAGAAGGAAACTTAGCCAAGTTTTATGACTAACACCTGAGTCTTATGACTAACACCTGATTCCCTCCTACCTCTAAGTAAAGCCACGCTCACCGTTTGAGCTGTGCAGGTGCACCCTGTATACAAGATCAGGCCAGATGATACCAATAGACTGAGGCCACGCAACCTGGGCTGGGAAGGTGGATAAATAGAGGGACTTTCTAGATAGAGGGACTCTCTCCTTTTTGCCTGAGGGAGAAGGCTTAGAGGGAAAGACCTGAGGCTTAGAGGGAGAAGCTTGGAGAAGGAGAAAAGATGTGCCTGAATAAGCCGTTCTGACAAGACCTGCCTGCCTGAATAAACCGCTTTGAGAAGAACGAGCGAGAGGTGCTTTGTTGCTGCGGCTTCATACAAGTGTTTCCTACAAGTGTGCAAGTGTTTCATACACCTATCATGTGCCCTGTTTGGGGCACTAAAGATAACAGGGACCCAAGTTCCCCTGCTCATGGAGCTTATACCCTAGTGACAAAGACAGACAGCAGGCAAGAAAAGGAAATGGTAGTCATGAATCTAGCTGGTGGCAGGCGCTGTGAGAACGAGAAGCCAAGGTCAGGTGTGAGGCTGGAGCGGGAGTGAGGTGAAAGCAGTTACATGTGAGCAGCCCCCGGGAGGGACATGAAAGAGCCAGGCAGAAGCAACAGTGCTCACTTTCTTTTTGATGCTTATGCCTCATCCTGGAAGCTGGAGAACAAACAAGCCTCCATAAAGGATAAGCAATTGAATTTGGGGGCTGGAGAGATGGCCTAGTGGTTAAGAGCGCCAACTGTCTTGCAGAGGACCCAGGTTCGATCCCCAGCACCCACACGGTGGCTGAGAACAGTCTAACTCTAATTCCAGGAGAACTCCAGTTCCAGGGGAATCCGAGACCCTCTTCTGACCTCCGCGGCATTGCATGACAGGGGTGCACAAACCTACATGCAGACAGTACATTCAAATAAATAATTTAAAAAAGAAATTGAATTTGGGTTTTCTAGACATTTTTCCTATTTTATACTACTGATCCCCACCTGCCGCCGTAAGAATATAAAAAACTGACATTTGAACGACGACAGTGTTTTCACTGAGATCTTTTCCTTGTGGCAGTTCACTAGCGCGGGCTCCGAGGGCGCTGGGCAAGCACTGGCATCCCCTGGCTCCTGCTTAGAGGAATTCCGAGCCAGTCCATTTCTAGAATGTCATGGAAGAGGAACGTGCAACTACTATTCAAATTCCTATAGTTTCTGGCTGGCTTCATTAAACCCAGAAAGAATGTTCAGGTAACTTCAATGTTGGGCTTAATCTGATGACTCAATTGTAGATCTGTTCAGAGGTTGCCTATGTTAGCTTTTTAATTTTTACCCATGTGCTGATATACTTAATATTTAACTCCCTCACTCTTGTCAATAGAATCCTGTCTAGATTGGTACTTCTAGTTTTTTGAGTACTCTGAAATCAGCAAGTAGCCACAGCTACTTACCACTGTATCAGTAAAGACCAAATGTATACATGACTGCTGCCAGAACTAAACATAACACATATGCAGTTTTATAATAAATCACTGAATAAAAATATTAACTGATATGCTAATCTTAGTATATTGGAGGTCCATGATTATTTAAAGGGCAGGAATAGTCATCATTTAAAAAATTTGGGGGCTGGAGAGATGACTCAGTAGTTAAGAGCACTGTCTGTTTGTCTAGAGGACCCAGGTTCAATTCCCAGCACCCACATGGTAACAACCATCTGTAACTCTAGTTCCAGGGAATCCAACACCCTTTTCTGGCCTCTGGGGGCTTTGCACATGGGTACATTCACATATAAGCAGACAAAACACATACATAAATAAAAATAATAAAAACATTTTTCAAATGATCTGTAAATTTGCATAAAAGTCTGTTTCAAGAGCTTGGCTAAAATACAACTAAACTTATAAAATCTTGATACATGCTTATATGTACAAACATATTTATCATTTCAGAAATGCTCATCTTCCATAAATTGTTATTTCTATAATAAAACTTAGAATATGTATGATATTTATTAATAAAACTCTAACAAAATAAGAATATGTATGATATTTATTAATAAAACTCTAACCAAATAAGTCTTCCCCTTTATAAAAATCAATGATTTCTTTAATTTGTGTTTTTCCAGAAAACCTATTCCCTCAACTGTGAAAGCTGGAGAGTTAGAAAACATCATAAGTCGCTGTCAGGTGTGCATAAAGAAAGGACACTGAAGAATCAAAGGAAACAGTGCTACTGGGCTTTCTTTCTGCTTAAATAACAAAGTGATAACTCAGAACATGAATTTATTTAGGTATTTTTCTCTAAGCATACAGTGGTTAGAGAATCTGTGAAGACTTGGTAACACAAAAGTTTCAATTTGCTTTCCCTACACAAGGAAGCATTTCTCTCAAATTAGTTCTGTGCTTTGAGTCTCTAACCATGTATGGTTTCAAAGTTCCCTGCAGGAAGACAACAGCTTTCCACAAAATGCCACCCAAATCACATTCCATTTATAGCCAAAGCACTAACCGAATGGAGTGACTACAGGAAGCTTGAACTTCAAGCTAAGCTACTGAATCCACTGGGTTCCAACATGTGCTCTTCTCTCCCACTCTAAGGAGTCCACCAGCTCCTTCCTGAAGCTTTAGCCTCAGACGGAGAAGGAGGTGGGCACATAGTGAACAGAACTTGACAGCCAGGCCTGTTGATTAAACTAAAGCCCAAAACACAGGATGAATGATGTTCATAGACTTCCCAGGACTCTTTCTTCTTTTTTTTTTTGGTCTTTTTGAGAAAGGGTCTTCCTTTAGTCCCAGCTGGCCTTGAACTCACAGAGATCCGCCTGCCTCTGCCTCCCAAGTGCAAGGATTAAAGGCGTGTGCCACCACACCCGGCTCTCCAGGACTCTTTCAAACAAGCCCAAAGTTAAGACCAAAGGGGGTTTCCTGAAGGAAATAACAGCCTTGGATAGAGTATACATATGGTTGTGTTTTATATTTCATTGAGGGTTCTTATTTGCTTATTCACAGAGTTCATTTCACTGCATCAATAGATTCAAAGTAGGTAAAATGTTTCTTAGTGGATTAATTTTACTAGGATCTTGTCACATACATAATGTGAAGCCTGTCTCTTGTTCAGGGTACTCACACGAATAACAATGGCATGCCGCTTATTAGGTATGAACTTCCATTCTTATAAGTACTGGTGCATACCTTACATAACTGGACACAGTAGTCAGTGATCCATGAAAGAATGTAAGAATGTAGGGATTTATTGGTTTATTACACTTGGAACATTTCTCTTTTCTCTAAATATTTCACTACTTGGTTTTACAGATTTATTTTTTAATTGCTTTTCTAATTTCTTTGTAAAAAAAAAAATACATGTTTTTATGTTCTATATTCTTACCAACCATGTGGAGAGAGACCACTAGGTAAAACTCCACTGCACAGCTGCGGTATATCTTAACACTTGCTTCTAAAGTATATTGATACATTCCCAAGTTTACCTAATTCACCCTAACAGGCATTTTCTTCAGCACCAAGCTATGTCTGAGACACTATGCTGAGGGGGGTGGATGGAGACTGAGAGACCTTATTTCTGATCTAATATCAGAGTTTAATCCCAAACACCAAGAATAAACAGTCTCATATTTAGGAGTGGCTCCCCCCCTTTTCCTCCTTTATCACTGTTTTCATATTTAATCACCACAATTCAGCCTGAGAAAAGGTTTGAAAATAAGAACTATGGGACTGGAGAGATGTCTTTGGCTCCCAGCACCCATACTGGACAGTCTCATGACCTGTAACTCTAGTTCCATGGGATCCAATGTCCTTTCCTGGTCTCTGTAGGTACCTGCATGCACATGGTATATCTATTCAGGTACGCATGCATGCATACATATACACATACATAAAATTAAAAATAAAAATTTAAAAGATCTAGGCCCCAAATTCAGGACCTCTAATTTAGGCAACACAGAAGCTAAAGCCTGAAAAATGATAAGGAAACAGGGACATTTTAAAAATCAAATCGTTGTAGCACTATTTGATGAGTCTTAGAGGCCAAGCATCATAGGGCAAAGCTTCGAAGACATTTCTTGATCCACTTTGGTGGAGCCAGTGGTGCTGATATTTAAATTCAGGCTGGTGCTCTAATCTCAACTGCTCCTGTACTGCTGCCAGGACTGTTTCACATTCAAACGAAAATGTGCAATATCTCGTTTAGAGTGTATACTTCATGAAACGGGGAGATGTTTCTGCTCTGCCAGGCATGGTTGAACATGTCCTTAATCTCAGCAATCCAGAGGCAGAGCTTTGTGGATCTCTGAGTTCAAGCCTAGCCTGGTCTACATAGCAAGTAGCCAGGGCTGCACAGTAAAGCCTTGTCTCAAGAACAAAGGAAGAGAGGGAGGGAGGGAAGGAAGAGAGGGAGGGAGGGAAGGAAGAGAGGGAGGGAGGGAGGGAGGGAGGGAGGGAGGGAGGGAGGTAGAAAAGGAAGGACTTTTCTGTTCTAAAAACATTCTGTCTGAACTACACTCCAGTGGTGAAGAGGACTAGCTAATCTCCTTGGTCCGTAGTTCTCCAGTGGTCCCTGAACTGGTAGTATTACATCATCTGGGAACTGGTTATAACTGCCAATTCTAGCCCATTCCAGACTCGTTAAATTAGAAACTGCAAGTGGAAACCAGAAATCTGTGTTTTGTTTTATTGAGACAGGGGTCTCAGGCTAGCATGGAACTTATTTATGTAGCCCAGGCTGGCCTCCAACTTTTCTGCCTTAGTCTCCTTCCCCTGAGATTCTGGTGCACTCTACACACTAAGAAAAGCCGCTGTAGACAACCAATCAAAGAAACTGGCCATAACCATTCCACCTCCGCCTCTCGTACAATCCAGTCTCGCAAGCGACTTTCAGGGTGATCTACGTTTACCCCAAGGCTGGTGCTAATGCGAAACACTGACCTTCCTTTGCTCCAGGCCTTAGCCCTCTCTGGGTCTCTTATCTTCTGAGGAAGACAGGTGATACTTAAGTCCTTCAATTCCAATGAAGCATAGGGACAGTTCAGTCACACTTCTAAGAGTCAGCATTAAAATACACCCGGTACACACTATATTCCAGGTGCTCATGAGTGGCTTATAAGTGCAAATTTCATTAGATAGTAGCTAAGAGCACAAGCTGCTCTCGCAGTGGGTCCGAGTCAGTTCCCAGCCCCCAGGTCTGGTAGCTACAACTGCCTGTAACCCCAGCTCCAAGGGATTCAATTGGCTTCCGAGGCACCCACCCATAGGCAACATCCACTCACACAGACATATACACATAAATAATCTTAAAATTTAATAAATTAATATAAACAATCTTAAAATTTTAACTTGATAGAAACAATCTTTCTTTTAAATTTGGTGCTTCAACTTTACAATTTCACAGTGTGCTAAAACATCCAATTTGTCAGTTCTCTGTTTCTGCAAGATAAAGATTATTTATTTATAAGAGAATTCAAAATGTTTAAATTTGAATTTTATTGCTAAGTTACAAAGGTTTTCTATGTATCAAATGTAACTTACTGCTACTTAATGTTTTCTCTATAACCAAATGAAATTTATTTAAAAATATATTGACTACTGTATATTGTTATATCCTGACAAGATTATGACATATTGTAATGTACTAATATTTCTGTAATTATAGCTAAAATAGTTTTGTTTTCTCAGAATAAAACTGAAGGAAAAATTGTATATGGTCTCAATTTTTTTAAAGATGGAAAGTAAATTTATTTTGGGTTGTAAAAATAATATTCATGGGGCTGGAGAGATGGTTCAGGGGTTAAGAGCACCGACTGCTCTTGCAGAGAACCTGGGTTCGATTCCCAGCACCCACATGGCAGCTAAGAACCGTCTTTAACTCCAGTTCCAGGTGAATCCGACACCCTCTTCTGACCTCTGTGGCATTGCACAACACGGGTGCACCAATGCACATGCAGACAGTACATTCATACACATAAAATAATAAAAAATTTAAAAAATAATATTCACTGTGAAAGCAATAGACAACAGAGAATTTATGAAGAATATCAAAGCTGTTATTATTTAATATTTACTCCAACCCCAAAAATCTGCCAAATGAAGACATTAAAAGATAACTACAGGACTGGGGAGATGGCTCAATGGTTAAGGGCAATAGCTGCTCTACCCGAGTGGTTGGATTCCCAGCAACCACATAACAGCTAACACCTATAAATCCAATTCCAGGGGACCTGACACCCTCTTCTGTCCCCCGAGGCATTGCATGCATGGGTGTTCTTACATATGTGCAGGCAAAACACTCATACGAATAAAATAAAAATAACTGAATAACTGAAGAAAGTTTTAAAAAGATAACTACAGTATTTTGAATACTGATGGCCTGGAAAAGTGACCTTGCCATAAGTAGAAAAAAAAATTGAAGAAAAACATCTGAATTCAGGAAAGGAAAATTTTTGAGTGTGAAATCTGTTAAGATTTAAGTTCCAATGGGCGTGGTGGCGCACACCTTTAATCCTAGCACTCCACACAGATCTCTTTGAGTTCAAGGCCAGCCTGGTCTACAGAGTGAGCTCTAGGCCGGCTGGACTAAAGGGAGACCCTATCTCAAAAATGCCAAAAAGGGGCTGGAAAGATGGCCTAGCAGTTAAGAGCACCAACTGCTCTTACAGAGGACCCAGGTTCAATTCCCAGCATCCACATGGCGGCTGAAAACCATCTTTAACTCCAGTTCCAGGGGAACTCGACACCCTCTTATGACCTTTGAGGCACTGCACGACACAGGTGCACAAACCAGACACATTTTTTATGTGTACATTCATACACATAAAAAAAATGAATAAAATTTTAAAAAATAGACAGTGATGGATTAAATCATAAACAGAAATGTCCACATCAATAAGGGAAGAAAAGGAAGACCCAGCATAAATCTTTGTCACACAAAAAAGGAGTAGACTTCCTATGTAAGGGAGAGAAAATAGCCTCAACTCCACACATACTTTTTCCTCAGAGACAGTACTACATACGGTATTAGATACTGTGACATTCTATAAAACACTGATTAGCAGACCATTAATAAACATATAATGCCAGAAGAAAAAATGATAAATCAGAGTATGATAGAAGACTTGTATTTGATAACTAGATCCCGAGCTTCATTTGAAAGCTATCTCACTGGGCGTGGTAGGGCACCCCTTTAATCCCAGCACTTGGGAGGCCAGCCTGGTCTACAGAGTGATTTCTAGGCCAGCTGGGGCTACAGGGAGACCCTGTCTCAAAAAGACCAAAAAAAAAAAAAAAAATCCCAAAAGACTTTTCTTTGTGCATAATTTTAAGAAGGGTAAAGAAATCTAGGCTTGGTGGCACACACCTTTAATCCCAGAACTAGGGAGGCAGAAGCAGGCAGATCTCTCTGATATCTAGGCCAACCTGGTCTACATAGCTAGTTCCAGGCCAGCCATGGCTACAAAGTGAGATCCTGCCTCAAAATGCAACAGCAACAAACAAACAAACAAAGTGCAAGGGCTAATGGGAGCAGGAGGATGTCACTTTTAAAGGTTTTGACCATATATGGTCTACCTAGATTAATTTCTCTTTCCCCAAAGGCACTGACTTGGAATGACAGATCAGTATTATTTAATCTATTCATAAAGGAGGCAGAAAATACCACCACATAACATGCCACTTTGGTATAAAGATTATTTTCAGCCAAAGGCACTTTAAAAACAATAGATGCATAAAAAAGCATTCTGACCTTCTTCTGAAAGAACAAGATAATCTCTGAGTGAAAGGTAACTTCTGTATACCAATTGGAAAATGTGCCCAGCTAGAGTCAGGGAGTCGGGGTGAGAGGACAAACCAATCTAGTTGACTAGCTCTTATCTTTATGGTCACTTCTCCATGGCCCTAACCCAAACCCCTTTGTTTTCTCACACTTTCATAATTTACGACTTTGGTTGACTTAGAAAATAAATTTTGGTCCCCAGGTATTTCTTTGGCCCTTCATCGTTCTACCTTACACCTCAATGGACAAGCAAACATTACTAAATAAAATTTATTGAATGTTTGCAAACTTCATACAATATATTCTGATTATTTAGATCACACACACACACACACACACACACACACACACACACACACACACAAAGGCTTATAGAGTCAGGTTTGTCTCTCCAAATGCCCTTTGCTGTGGGTTCACTGGAGCCTGTCAACCTACCAAGAATCTCTCACTCCTAACTGATACTGACCCCCCCCCTTCATGAGTTCATTAAGTAACTGACCAACTATCTGGATTTAATGTACTAATCTACTTTTTTTTTTTTTTTTTTT
>VZQC01014627.1:13142-149028 GCA_009823505.1 Rhizomys pruinosus | reverse complement strand
CTCTCTCTCTCTCTCTCTCTCTCTCTCTCTCTCTCTCTCTCTCTCTCTCTCTCTCTCTCTCTCTCTCTGTGTGTGTGTGCTATTATTAGGGGATAATGACAAAAAGAGTCTGTATATGTTTAGTATATTTAGTATAGGTGATGAGCCAACTACTCCCACTGCACAGTTCAGCCTTCACCTCCAAGTCACAAGTACTGGGATTATTGGTGTGTGCTACCTTTCCCAGCTATAATAACAGGTGAAATGAAATAAGAATTTATTTTTTCATCGGCGTTTTGTTGAAACCATGGTTGCTCAACAATAAAGGGCTGGCTCTTTGCACACACCTTGCACTTCCTGATTTGGATTCGGTCTGTTCCTGTAGGCCTGGCTTTCAGAGAGAGGCCAAAAGTTGAGAGTTTGGATTCCCTTAGACAGCCGCCTACCACAATGAAACCTAACTTAACTTCCCTGCATTCTTAATTTGTGGGTTTGACTGGAAATCAAAATTAGAGTACCTAAGAATTATTCCCAGACTTGGTAAAATACGCAGATTCTCATGATTTGCACCCTGCGAATTTTGATGCATGTGGTGTTCAAGGCCAGCATGGTCTACAGAGTGAGTTTCAGGTCAGCTGGGGTTACAAGGAGACCCTGTCTCGAAAAGACCAAAAAAAAAAAAAAAAACCAGACTAATAAAGTTTATTTTGCAATCGCGAAGCTCTTAAAGATCAAGTCGGGGAACCTAATCCAAGAATCTCAAACATAGTACCTGAGGTAAGAGTTCTTAGCCCACATCAAAAATGGTTCCTTAACGTCGTCTCACCGCGATGGACAGAACATCCGCCCTTCCTACGTCACGTGACGAGAAACTAACTTCCGCTACGGCTCCTGGAAGGGGCCAGTTCCGGCCGTTCTCTCGTCAGTCCCGGCCAGCCGCGGCTGCTCCGCCGCTGCTGTGCCCTGGGCCTCAGTACTCTCCACCAACGGCCTCTGAGAGCGCTCACCCGAGCGCCCCGGGAGCCGGCGGGCGGCGGCCCTCTCCGGGGACTGCACCGGGCCCGGGGTGAGTGCTGGTCTGCCGGACCCGAGGCTCGGAGCTCCGGGCCTGTGCCGCAGCGGTGGGTGATACCCGCGTCCCGGGCCCCGAATGGCGCCCAGGCTTTGCTGCAGGACCTCGGCCGCTCTAGAGCGGGCGCAGACCCTGCTCTGCAAATGTTTGGGGCGGGCTTCTTTTCCTTTCTACCTGGGCGTCTCCTTGGGGGCGGGGGAGGAGGTTTTAATTTTACTGACAAAGGGGTGGAAAAAACCCCTCTGAAACGCTAACAATTATTAGTTCAGGGTCCAGAAAGGAGCGAGAGCTGGTGAGCCTGAACCTGGGCTTTGTCGTTCATCCCTCGTCCTCTCTGGCCCGTGCACCTTACAGTGTGACCTTGAACCTGCCCTATTTAGAATTAGCTTTGCTTTGTGGACAGTACATAAAGAAAGGCCTTCGATGAAGCCAGGCCAAGAGGTCGGCCGGAGGCATCCTTGTTCGCCCGTGGAGATGCCGGCCTCCCTAAGGGTCATCATCCCTGGGCTAGGTAACTGCTCCTGGAAACCTGGGTCTCTAGCCTCCGACCCCGGTTTGCAGGACGAAGCCCCAAAGAATCCAAAACAAAAATTACCTATGGCTTTAGCTGCGAGGCACGGTGCTTTGCTTCTCGGAGAGAGTTGCACTCTGAAATGTTGGAGTTTTCCAGTTGCAGGATAAAGCTCCTGCCAAATATCGAGCTAGCGGTATGCAGGCCTCCCACTGGGAGACTGGATGATCGTGAATGTTTTCTTTCCCTGGTGAAAAAACATTTGTTTCTCCCTCTATCCCTTTGGCTGATGAGATCCCCAAAGAACAACCTTTAGGGAAATTAGGACGGTTTAGTCCTACTTAGTCGTCTCACCATGTAATTAGATTGTTTGGGCAATGAGGGGAGGCATTCTCCTTTTTGGTTTCAAGGGCTTGTGAATTGGGATAGCCCTTCAGTAGTGTTTTCTGTGGTGTTTCTGAATATATGCTTTTTACTAAGCTGCTATTCTCTGCGAAGGAAATTGTGTGCTGTCCCACTTCCTTTCTGACAGGACTGCCTCATTTTAGGTTTACAGAGTTTAGCCGTTGCATTCCCCCTTATGCTGTGAAGAGTTTTGGTTACTAGATATTTTGTGTGTGTGTGTGTGTGTGTGTGTGTGTGTGTGTGTGTGTGTGTTTTAGTTCTTTTTTTTTTTTTTTTGTCTTTTCGAGACAGGGTCTCCCTGTAGCCCCAGCTGTCCTGGAATTCGCTCTGTAGACCAGGCTGGCCTTGAACTCACAAAGATCCGTCTGCCTCTGCCTCTGCCTCCCAAGTGCTAGGATTAAAGGCGTGTGCCACCACGCCCAGCCCGGCTTTAGTTCTTTATAAATTCTAGATACCAATCCCTTGACAGATGTACGGCTGCAAAGACTTTCCTGTTAGATAATCTCCCTTCACCTTCTTGTTTATCTCCATGTACAGAAACGTTTTCATTTATATGTTGTCAGTTCTTGCTATCATTTCCTGGACTCTTGGTGTTCTTTACAGGAAATCCTGACTGTATATTTGAGTATTTTACCTATGCTTTCCTGAAGCAGTTTGTTGCAGAGTTTCAGGTCTTACATCAAGGCCACTGATCTGTTTTCAATTGGTTTCTGTGATAGTTGTGGTTTTGTTACATGTGTTTGTATGTGTACATCAAATCCACAATTCTAAGGTAGGTGTGGAATATTTCCTTTAAAAATACATTTATTTAAAAACAAACAACAAATGGTATCCCTCATCTGTGGATGCTAGCACCAGTTACCTAATTGTATGGCAAACTGAGCAACGTTAATGTGATCTGAAAACAACTGTGCTCTTATATTGTAGAATCCCCTAAAAAAAATAAACAAAAAAATACATTTATTTAAAACTGTATAAGTCAAGTTAAAGAAAAATTTAAGTATAATATATGAGAGTCCTGATGAAATTGGCCAATATTGCTAATGTTTGGGCACAGCCTAGAAAGGAGAGCTCTGATGTCATCTATGATTCTAAGGGGGATTTTATGAGAGTTACAACCATCATGGACTGGTGGCCTAATAAATTCTAAGTGGAAAAACTTGTTGAATTAATACCTTAGTATCAAATGAGAAGCTTATTTGTTGCTAAAAGATGTCACCTAAAGTGACATAGTCTACTGAGGGAGAAAAATAATTGAACCCTGTTTCATTTAAACATAAAAAGTAGTAACAGGCAGTAGTGCTAAGTTTCAACAGAAAAGTTGTATTTCCATCTTAAAAATCTTTTTTTGGAGGTGTGGTATTTTTAAGACAGGGTCACCCTATAGCCCCAGCTGGCCTGGAACTCACTCTGTAGACCAGGCTGGCCTTGAACTCACAGAGAGCCACCTGCCTCTGCCCCCCAGTGCTGGGATTAAAGGCGTGCACCACCACACCTGGCTTATATTTCCCTCTTTTTTTTTTAATTTATTATTTTATGTGTATGAGTGTACTGTCTGCATGTAGGTTTGTGCACTCATCTCATGCAATGCTGCGGAGGTCAGAGGAGGGCGTCGGATTCCCCTGAAACTGGAGTTAATGACAGTTCTTAGCAGCCATGAGGGTGCTGGGAATCGAACCCGGGTCCTCTGTAAGAGGAGTCGGCACTCTTAACCACTGAGCCATCTCTCCAGCCCCTGTAGTTCCCTCTTTGTGTGTGTGTGTGTGTGTGTGTGTGTGTGTTTTCGAGACAGGGTCTCCCTGTAGCCCCAGCTATCCTGGAACTCACTCTGTAGACCAGGCTGGCCTTGAACTCACAAAGATCCGCCTGCCTCTGCCTCCCAAGTGCTAGGATTANATAAGTTGATGTATATTTTAAGGTACTTTTTTTTTTGGTCTTTTCGAGACAGGGTCTCCCTGTAGCCCCAGCTATCCTGGAACTCACTCTGTAGACCAGGCTGGCCTTGAACTCACAAAGATCCGCCTGCCTCTGCCTCCCAAGTGCTAGGATTAAAGGCGTGCGCCACCACACCCAGCTTATTTCCCTCTTAAATATAGGTAGTTCATCTCCTGGAGAAGCTGTCCTTTGACCACTTTTATGTTTTGTGAGTCAGACTTAGAAGAGTGTCCCAAGTTAACATATTGCTATAGCATGAAACCTTGAGACCCTTGAGATATACTAGGGAGACACAGGGAAATGAGCTAGCGATTGACGCCACCATGCTTGTAATCTCAGTGCTCCCCAGACTGGGGCAGGAAAATCTTAAGTTCAAGTTCAAGCCAGTCCGGGCTCCATAGTGAAATTGTGAGTGGGGGGAGGGGGACGAAGTTCAGTGAAAGGACTGGATGTGGAGTGGCACATCTCAAAGAGATGGTTATGCAGCTGTGTCTGAACTTTTGCTATACTTCAAATATACAAATGTTCTATAGTGTCTCACCAAGAATGGTAAACAAAAATTGATGATAGAGGCTGCCTATGAGGATAAGGTTTAATTTTCTCCTTATGTTCAGTTTTGTCTGTTTTGTTCCTTTTTTAAAAAATTTATTTTTTATTAATTTTATTTATTTCTGTATGTGTATGAATGTACTGTCTGATGGAAGTTTGTGCACCCGTGTCGTGCAATGCCACGGAGGTCAGAAGAGGGTCTTGGATTCCCCTGGAACTGGAGTTCTCCTGGAATTGGAGTTTCAGACGGTTTTCAGCCGCCATGTGGGTGCTGGGGATCGAACCTGGGACCTCTGCAAGAGTGGTCGGCGCTCTTAACCGCTAGGCCATCTCTCCAGCCTCTGTTTTGTTCTTTTAAAAATGGTCTTACTATGTGGCAGGTGCTGGCCTTCAACTCTCCTCCCGAGTGCTGGGATCATAGGTGTAGACCACTGTGTTCAACCCTCTCTCTGTGTTCTCTATGTTTTGTGTAATGCTTATTTCTGGTTCTTCTCTTCTTTTTCTTTTATTTGTTTCTTACTGTAAAGTTGCACGTCTTTGTGGCTTTTATTTGAAGAATTTCCAACTAAATCTATGATGGCGTCATCTTGTTTCTGTTTTTTCTCCCCTAGGGACAGAAGTGGTTCCAAATCCAGCACCTGCACATTGCAGCAAGTTAAAGGATTTAATATGAAGCCCAGAAGCAGATAGTGCCAAACAGCAACCAGTCGTTTCACATTTGTAAGTAAAATGGCCTCTTTTGGCTCTCCTCTCAGTTAAGCCATCTGCGTGCCAACTCCTTAAAAAGCAGACATTTGGGTAAAGAATAAAAAGCTAGCCGGCAGTTGGAATTGAAGTAGGTTTAGCGTACTCCACAGCCTCCCAGGAGCTCAAAGCCACCTCCATAAGGTGGAATTCAAGGCCTACAGCACACCTCTGGCCAAAAAAGAACCCACCTATGATTAAGACACCTGTATTGGTGGCCTTAAACCCAGATTAAAAAATAACCTCCCTATTGTCAGGCATGGTGGTGCACACCTTTAATCCCAGCCAGCACTCGGGAGGCAGAGGCAGGCAGAACTCTCTGAGTTCAGTGTCAGCCTGGTCTACAGTCTCTTTAGCTGGGACTAAAGGGAGACCCTGTCTCAAAAAGACCAAAAATTTAAAAAAATAAATAAATAACCCACCTATGATGAAGACATTTATATTGTCTTTAATTTTTTTATTTTCCATGACTGACAATATTTTATACTGAAAACTTAGCATAATTTGGCCTCATGTTCAAGAAACCCCAAATTTTAGATTTCCTCTACTTTTACCCTTGTATTCTCTTCATGATTTGTTTGTATTTAGTTTAAACAAGAAAATAATCCTCTTGGAATAGGATTAAAGGAGTCTACTGTAGGTTCCTCTCACCCCCAATCTGATTTCACATTTGTATGTGAATTTAATGCAAATGACTACTGAAATAGATTAAAATTTGGTTTCTCAAATCAAGCTACTTAAGTAAACTTTTACTTTTACAAATGAACTGTTGAAATACTGATTATTATTCTTTCTTTTTTACAGCTGGAAAAGCAGTGTCTGTGTTGTTTTGTACACCTCTAAAACAGTTCATATGTGTAGGGGAGTTGTGTAAAGTACACTGAACCGCAGGGTAGCAGTGTTTTACTAGCTATTATAGACGTGTGTTCACTGTTAAAATGAGTGAGAGAACGGGCAGTGCCACAGCACTAGGAAGGTCAGTGACGTTCAGCTGAGCTGATTGTAGATGAGAAGACTGGCTTTCCAGCTGCGTGCCACGAGCTGCATGCCACGAGCTGCGTGCCACGAGCTGCATGCCACGAGCTGCGTGCCACGAGCTGCGTGCCACGAGCTGCGTGCCACGAGCTGCATGCCACGAGCTGCGTGCCACGAGCTGGTCTTGTCTTCTGCTCTCCTTAGCACTTTTATTTGGGGGCAGCATAGTCTCTGCTTCATCTCCCTGGAAGCGGGGCCTCTCCGGCTTTGAAGGTTACTGAGAGCATTTCTACTCTTCCAAAGGTGTTTGTTGCGTCTTAAAACAATATGTACAAATATGATATTAATATGCCATTTAATCCCTTAAAATGATAAGAATTTGGCATTCATTGCACCCTGGTCATCAGATACATGTTCAGTAAGAAGTTTCAATTTGTATTGTGTGTTGGGGCGGGAGGTGTCTTTTTAAGTAACTGAACATTAGCCTTATTTACCTTTGGAGTCTTTCCTTTATTTCATGCATGATGACAATTTTCAGTTTCTTTTTTTTTTTTTTATAAAACCCAACCAGTGTTCTTCCAAATAACAAGTTAGGATTTTCTTTTTGCTTTGCAGCTTTAGAGATTGAATCCAGGCTTCATGCATGCTGAGCAGGTGCTCTACCATTGAACTGTGCTCTCAAACCTCTGATTAAGACTTTAATTTAAATTTTATTTCAGGCATTTTTGAATTCTAAGGAGCTTGCTTACCTGCTTATACACAGAGAGAGAGAAAGAGAATACATTTGTATTGTGTATTTTGTAACTTTAGAAAGTTGCATTTAGTTTATGTTCCCGAGATTATTTTCAGCTGATACGTAAGAAGTCTTTATTTAAGGAAAGTTTTCTCTTCAGTACTTTATTTTTCCTCTGTGTTGGGACCAGCAATTGAGGCATTTCTCTCACTCCTTCTGTTATAAGGCATTGTCTTCTGATGCCATTGACAGCTAAGCACTCGGTCATCCTGGTCTTAAATCTTTCTTTTCTAGGTTGAGTGGGGCAGCATTTCCTTCCCCCACTGCTGCTGAGATGGCAGAAATTAGTCGAATTCAGTATGAAATGGAATATACCGAAGGTATTAGTCAGCGAATGAGAGTCCCGGAAAAATTAAAAGTAGCACCGCCTAATGCTGACCTGGAACACGGATTCCAAGAAGGGGCTGCAAACGCCAGCGCGATGATGCAAGTGCCCGAGAGGATTGTAGTCACAGGTAGTCACGGTCAGACGCTGCTGCCAGAGCTCTGACTTTACGGAGCATTTTAGGTTTTCCAAATTACTAAGAAACAGTATTTTCACATTTGAGAACTGTATGTACCCCCACAGTCTAGATAAAGAACATTTTTATCTCCCTCAAAAGTTCCATTTCCCTCTTACCTGTCCCTCCCAGTCCCTCAGCTCTGCCACCCACACTCTCCTTTATGTGACCAGAGGTTAGATCTGTTTGCTGGAGTTTGACTAAGTGGAGTCCTACGATAGATAGTGCTTATCTGGTTTCTTTCGCTGAACACATTTTCTCTTTCATTTATGGGGGTTTGAGCATCCAAGGCACACGTTGCACCTCTGAGCTCTGTCTGCAGCTCTTTATTTTTCACTTTTGAAACCGGATCCAGGTTTCATGTTGCCTTGAATTTGCCCTGGAGTACACATAGGGATCCTGAACTGCTTATCTTCTTGCCTCAGGCTCACAAATACTTGGGATTACCGGCTTGCTCACTAAGCTCAGCATACTCTTTTATTTGTTTGTTTATTTATCTTTCCTTTGAGACAAAGGTTCAGTGTAGCCCAGGCACTGAGGATCCTCCTGCCTCAGTTTCCTGAATGCTGGCACTCAGGCCTGTGCCTCCATATCTGGCTAGTATAGTCTTTTTGAAACTCTTCCATATTGTTGCAACCATCTTGTGCTCCTTTTATTTAACTCCTGAGTGTCAGTATTCTGTGTGGTACATTATCAATTATCCTTCACAAAGTGGACACTGCTGTTGTTTCTTTTTTGAAGATAGATGCCCCTTCATATCTTTAGACACGAAATGGCTAGATTATAAGTTAATTTAACTTTTTCAAATGCTGGCAAGCTATTTTCAAAACTGTGTGCCATGTTTCATTTCTGTCAGTGACATTTGAGTTTTAGTTGTTTTATATCCTGTTAATGGGTTCTATAAGTTTAGCCATCTGAGTCTATAAGCCATATCCTTGTGATTTTAATTGTATCCCCCTGGTGATTAAAATTTTGGACATGTGTGCATGTGATTTTTGGCCATTTGCTTATTGATTTTTTGAAGCATATATTCAAATATATCCAAATACTTTGCAGTTTGAGTATTGTAAGAGGTCTTTGCATACTTGGAGAACAGGTTGTTGGAGTTTTTATCTGTTTTGAACATATATGTATATTTTGAATAATGTCTGCACCGCAATGTTAAGCATTAGTGAAATTATAAATGTTAATGGAATCAAATGGCAAAAATGTAGTCTTAAAGTAGTGCTGTTAAGTAAGTTGTAATATAAAACTTATATAACAGCAGTACGTTAACCATTTCTCCCTATTGTTTTTTGTTTTTCTTTTTTTCTATACTTCTAGGAAATAATGAGGACGTTTCATTCTCAAGACCAGCAGATCTTGACCTTATTCAGTCCGCTCCCTTTAAACCTCTGGCACTAAAAACCCCACCTCGTGTACTCACACTGAGTGAAAGACCACTAGATTTTCTGGATTTAGAAAGACCTCCTCCAACTCCTCAAAATGAAGAAGTAAGTAGAGTTACCCATCAAGTGTGTTTGAAAGAATTTAGAATAAAGTTAAGACTTAGAGGCTTTCTCTGTGGGGACATTGGTTATTACCAGTTGAATTTGCAGTTCCTTTTTTCTTAAGTTTAATTTACTGTTTTGTGTTAGGGAAGTGAAAGTCTTAGGACAGGTATTACTGACATTTATGGAGACTTAAGGGAAGTACTTCTATAACAGTGTCACACATAAAATGATACAGCGAAGGTTGGGAGTTTTTATTTAGGTTTTGTTTTCTGCTGTACTGGAGATTGAGCTAGGGACTTGAACATACTAGGCAAGTCCTTTACCACTAGGTCCCCAGGAGAAGTTGTTCTGTAATAGGAGAAAGTTACTGCATCATTTAGTTATAAAAGTCATCTGGCAAACAAACCTAAGAAAATCCTTTTCTCTTGACACTATCCATTGCTAGTTGATGAAAGGATTCTACTGAGTTAGCTACTGATCCACAAATGACATTAATGTCTTTATTGACCTAAATTTGGCAGTATGGACTGACAAGTATTAGCAGTAGAGTTAAAATCTTGCCTCTGCTTTTGACTCGAGAGCAGTCTTTTGAAGCTTTTCTTTAAAAAATATATATATTTATTATTATTATTATTTTATTTGTATGAGTGTTATGCCTGCATGTGTGTAAGTGCACCTGAATTCTCCAGTGCCTGCAAAAGTCAGACAAGGGTGTCAGATTCCCTGGAACTGGAGTTACAGACAGTAGTTAACTGCTGCGCAGGGACTGAACCTGGGTCCTTTACAAGAGTAGCCAGTGCTCTTAACTGCTGAGCTATCTCCCCAGCCCCTTGAAGCTTCTTTTCTTATCTTTTTTAAATTTAAAGTAGTTTTTTATTTTTATTTTATGTGTATGAGTATATTGCTTGCATGTAGGTAGGTGCATCCATGTCATGCAGCACCTGTGGAGGTCACAAGAGGGTATTGAATCCCTTGGACCTGGTTGTTAGCCATCATGTGGGTGTTTGAATCTGAACTTGGGTTCTCCGCAAGAACAGCCACTCTTCTTAACTGCTAAGCCATCTCTACAGTCCCTGAAGCTTTTCTAGAAGACAATGTAGAAACGTAAAATCTTTATTAAATCAGCACTTTCGTCTAGTTTCATTTTTCACATAAGAAGGTTAAGTGTTTGTGTAAACTTGGCAGGGCAGTTTCCTAGCACTAGCTGCTGCTATTTTTGGGTTCTAAGTTTCTGCTGAAGTCTTTGAGGTAATATGCTCATAGGTACCAGTTTGAACATCTTACATATTTGCATAGTGAAAAGCAGTAAATTTGAGTGTGTATTGTGACAAAACAAAGTTATCATGATACATACAGAACTGAACTTATTTAGCAGCCATATTTTGAGCCTCTGTATGAACTCAGTGAACACAAGTGATGCTTAGTCCTGTCTTGGAAAGCTTGCTGCCTTCTTAGTCTCAGCAGGACTGGGGTGAGGGACGAGAAACATCAGTGCACAGAGAAACTGTTAAGTTCTTTACTTATAAGTAGGAGGAAACTGATGGACTCTCAATATGTCTAACTTTTACCAGTATTAGGAAGTCAACTCTAGGACAAAGCCATTGCTTGGCAATCCTCCTTATAGTAATTAATAAAGCAGCTATGAAGTAAGCCCTATAAAGTGGGCATGGCACTGCAGACCATCTGAATCGTGACTGTTTTCAAAGATTCTTAAGTGGATCTCGCTGTGTGAATAAGGAGGAAGAGACGTTGACACTGACACGACCTCCTCTCAAAAAGGAGCCATTGGCAGATCTTTCAAAGAACACGTACATAGAGCTGTGAAGAAAAGGAATTGAAAAGCAGTGCCTGTAATTGATACCTTGAAGTACTTTCAGTCCAAAGATTTGAACTTCAGACATTATCTCCCATCAGTCCAGCAGCAGTATGCTTGGAGGAGATGAGCCACAATGGGGGCCAAAAGCTGTTTGTGAGGTTCATTGAAGTAAGAAGGGAAAGCAGGTTGTGATAGCTTTTGCCCAGATTGGTTATATTCCTACTTCAAAGAGAAGTACCTGAATGTCATAGATTTGTAAAATAAATCAGAAAAGCACTGAACCCCAAACGTACCCAAGGAGTGTCAGACATGGTTCAGAAGGAGCAAAGTCAGTTGGTCTACATAAATATTGGCCCAATTTTGAAAGAGAGCAAAAGCAGTGCTTTCAGAAAGGGAACTTCAAGCTGTGCAGGCTTTAACAGAAGCTGTCAAGTGACATCTGCCAGACGCCGAATTCTACACCAGTCATGTGTAAAGTCAAGAGCTAGAGCTCAAGAACTAGGGGAATCGTATCCTACCTGACCCAGCCTCATCGTAAGTTACACTTAGAAAGAAGTGACCCCTGGAGGCTGAAGATTAACCCAAAGCCATGAATGTCTTCTCAGAAGGCTGTCCCTAGCAGTCCTACATAAGGAAGCCGCAGGTAACAGTTCTCTGTGCCCTATGGTAGCCTGGCTCATCTGATAGAACCACTTTGAGGATTAGAAGCAAACAACCATAGCTGATTAGTTCCCTTTTCTCCTTTTTCATGGAAAGAAGAGCTAGGGAAAAAAAAAAAAAAAAACTAGGAATACAATAAGCAGAAAAGAACAAAAATTTAAAGAGAAGAAAATGAAAGCAACTTTCATGCTTATATTTGCGCAACTACCCGTGTGTGCTCACATTCTGCCTCACGCCCTTGTCACAGGCAAGGTGTCTGTAGGGTGCTCCTTGCTCCATGTTTCTTTTCTCCGAATAAACCTTTATCACGAGGGTTAGGCTATCCTGGCCATTGTCAGTTATTCTGAGTTTCAGCCATTGGTGATGTTTGGAGAGGAAATATGCCCATCCCCAACCCCATCATTCTGACCACACTGTTTTCCCTCTTCTCCAATCACAGTCTCAGAGAAAACAAGAATGAAGCTAGAAGGATTAGTACACACTGATCCAACACTTCCCAGGGTCAGTACACACTGATCCAACACTTCCCAGGGTCAGTACACACTGATCCCAACACTTCCTAGGGTCAGTACACACTGATCCCAACACTTCCCAGGGTCAGTACACACTGATCCAACACTTCCCAGGGTCAGTACACGCTGACCCAACACTTCCCAGGGTCAGTACACGCTGATCCAACACTTCCCAGGGTCAGTACACGCTGATCCAACACTTCCCAGGGTCAGTACACACTGATCCAACACTTCCCAGGGTCAGTACACACTGATCCCAACACTTCCCAGGGACAGTACACACTGATCCCAACACTTCCCAGGGTCAGTACACACTGATCCAACACTTCCCAGGGTCAGTACACACTGACCCAACACTTCCCAGGGTCAGTACACACTGATCCAACACTTCCCAGGGTCAGTACACACTGATCCAACACTTCCCAGGGTCAGTACACACTGATCCAACACTTCCCAGGGTCAGTACACACTGATCCCAACACTTCCCAGGGACAGTACACACTGATCCCAACACTTCCCAGGGTCAGTACACACTGATCCAACACTTCCCAGGGTCAGTACACACTGATCCAACACTTCCCAGGGTCAGTACACACTGATCCAACACTTCCCAGGGTCAGTACACACTGATCCAACACTTCCCAGGGTCAGTACACACTGATCCCAACACTTCCCAGGGACAGTACACACTGATCCCAACACTTCCCAGGGTCAGTACACACTGATCCAACACTTCCCAGGGTCAGTACACGCTGACCCAACACTTCCCAGGGTCAGTACACACTGATCCAACACTTCCCAGGGTCAGTACACACTGATCCAACACTTCCCAGGGTCAGTACACACTGATCCAACACTTCCCAGGGTCAGTACACACTGATCCCAACACTTCCCAGGGTCAGTACACACTGATCCCAACACTTCCCAGGGTCAGTACACACTGATCCAACACTTCCCAGGGTCTGTACACACTGATCCCAACACTTCCCAGGGTCAGTACACACTGATCCAACACTTCCCAGGGTCAGTACACACTGATCCCAACACTTCCCAGGCCAAAACAGGAAGCTTACAGCTGGGGCCAGCTTCAGCCTCTTTGTCTCCAAAAACAAAATTTAATTTAAAAAGGAGTACAAAGCAAACACAAATGTTGGGCATTTTAACTTTTTTTGCAGAGGGGGAGGGGGGACCGGGGAGTGTATCCTCACAGACTTTAACTTTGGCCTTTACTACATTCGTTAACTATATTATTAGATTTTTTTAAAAAACCTGTGAATGCCATGTAAATTGCCACACAAACCATGTCACGTTTTAAAATTTTTATTTTCTGTGTGTGTTATGCCTGCATGAATGTAAGCTCACCTGTGTCACAATGCCCATGGAGGACAGAAGAGGAACTGAAGTTTCAGATGGTTGTTAGCCACTATGTGGGTGCTGGGAATTGAACCTGGATCCTCTGTTAGAACAGCCAGTGTTCTTAACTGTTGAGCCATCTCTCCAGCCCCATAAATTATTATCACTTTCAGAAAATAATAAACTGTTGGGTGTGGTGGCTCCCGCCTTTAATCCCAGCACTCGGGAGGCAGAGGCAGGCAGATGTCTGAGTTCAAGGCCAGCCTGGTCTGCATAGCGAGCTCCAGGCCAGCTGGGAGACCCTGGCTCAAAAAGACCAAAATAAATAAATAAATAAATAAATAAATAAATAAATAAATAAATACATACATACATAAAAATAAACCAACTTGTTTTTTAAATTTTGAGCAGATTCTTAAAGGCTTAATACAAATCCAGAATACCAATGACAAAGTCTTAAAGGTTTTTTATTTTATAGCTAGTCAGATATAGCAGGAGTGTGAGCACATGGGGAATATCAAGTACGTGTTCCCTTTGTCTCATGCTACATACTGCATAACCAGACACAGAAGATTCTGTGACAGAACTTCTAGGAATTAGCCTGAAGCTAGGAAGCTATTGATTTCAATCCCTGCCATGTGGAAAAGGTATTCTAGTTTAAAGTAGCCATGACTCCACTACAGCAGGCAAGCAAGTTAGTGTTATGAACCAGCCCAGTACTGATCACTGTGCATGAATAGAGTACACTTGGTTGTGGGGTGTTTTTATCCTTGGGGTTAACCTTAAAAGACTCTTGCAAGAGGCTCCAGACTGACTTGTGCATTTTCAGACAAATCCACTTCAGCCCTGCTGCAGCACCTGTGGCTTGGTCATTGTTTGTCATGCACCCTGCTCATGTTCTGTGTGTTAATACATAGAATTAGAATGGCTGTATCTATACTAAATATGTACAGACTTTTCTTTTTCTCTAAACAGTAAGGCATCACTCCTGTTTACATACTATTTACATTATGATCCATGAGGTATTGTAAGTAATCTAGAAGATTGCATAAAATGCCATTTTACATGAGGTTACTGAGCATCCTGTGATTATGATATTTCGAGTTCTACAGATGCAGAGAGGGAGGACAGTCATTCCAACTTAGATTGACACTTACTTGAAAGGAAATTAGAGTAGCTTTTATTGAAAGGTAAGTAGGCATTTCTAAGTTTATCTTCATTATAATAAGCATGGGTTTTTTTTTTTAAAAAAACAGGTCCTATGGTGTGCTGGATAGCTTTAGTGTCAACTTGACATACCTGGGTTGAGGGAGCCTCAATTGGGGAACTGGCTCCATTGGATTGGCCTGTGGCCACATCTGTGGAGTATTGTCTTGATAGTTGAGCAGTGTGAGAGGGCCCGGCCCACAGTGAGTGGTGCCACCCTGGGCAGGTTGTTGTGTACAGTATAAGAAGGCAGGCTGGGCATGAGCCAGGGAAGCAAGCCAATGAACAGCATTCCTCCATGGCTTGTGCTTCAGCTTCTGCCTCCAGGTTCCTGCCCTGAGTTCTTGCCCTGGGCTCCCTGAGTGATGAACTGTGACCCAGGAGATGTAAGCTGAATAAACCCTTTCCTCCCCAAGTTGCTGTTGTCAGAGTGTTTTGTCACAGCAATGGAAGACAAACTACAACATATGGCTAGGAAGATGGCTCAGTCAGTAAAATGCTTGTAGCAAGCTAATTGGGACCTAGGTTTGATGCTCAAAACCCCCATGAAAAGCTGGGCACAGTAACACATCTATAATCCCAGCTCTGGGGAGAGGGAAATAGAAGGACCCAGGGCCTTGGTGCCAGCTAGCCCAGCCAGTGAGCTCTGGGTCCAGTGAAAGACCCAGTCTTGAAAAATAGATAGTGATTGAGGAAAACATCGAACATGGATTTGTGTGCACACAAGTTATGTTTGGACACAACAGAGAGAGAGAGAAAAGTTTCCTGTCTGTCATGTACATGCTTTGCTTCTTGGCTTGCTTTTCCTTTGTTCCTTGTAGTTTTTGTAAGTAACATTGAACTACGGTTCTTCTAATGCTAAGTAGTTTCTAGGCTACTAAGAATATTTTCTGTTCCCTTCCCTTTCTTTGTGCCTTAACAGATTCGAGCAGTTGGCAGGCTAAAAAGAGAGCGCTCTATGAGTGAAAATGCTGTTCGCCAAAATGGACAGTTGGTCAGAAATGATTCCATGTGAGTAGAATCACAAGCATTTTATAAGTTTTCTCTGTGTGTTGTCTCTACGGATCTTTTCTAACTGATTCTCATAGTTTTTTTAGAATGTGTTTTACATTGAAATCACTTTGTATTTTTTCTAGTACTTTTTATAGTCATGAAATCTGGCCTTTTTTTTTTAAGTTGTAAGAATTTTTCAGTAACATTTTTCTCTTCTATGTGACTGATCTCTTTTATATGTGTTTGTTGTTGTTTTGTTTTTTTTTGCCTGCTTGCTGAAATTTCGTTCTCGGATATTACACAGGAGAGCTGTGGTACTTCAGTTGCTTAGGAGACTCTTCTACAGTAGTTTCAGCTTTGGCATGTCATACATGAAGAAATGGAGTTAAAAATGAGCACATCTTCTTCATGAAAGACTTAACTAAATGGCTCTACCATTATTATGATTTTTTTTTTTTTAATGATTCAGTGTCTGTTTCGCTGAAGGTATTTGGTTAGTAGATAGGATACAACTGACTCATGAAATTCATTTTTCTAGAATATTTCTAAATATATCATACAAAGAGTAAAAAGGCTATATAATATAGTTTTTATGGCTAACATGGATTAAACATATCCTTATTAGCTTTAGTTATTTTCTACTTGTAACACATACTTTTTAAAGCAGCAGAAATTTCTAATAAGTTTTTCTGCAATATAATTGTTTAGGTCTTTAATTGACATTTATTATCATTAAACTCACAAAATATATAGTATTGATGGCTGAGTTTAGATAAAGAGAAAAAGCTCTCTGTGTATAAGTTCCTTATAGCTCAGAAGATTAACAGCAAGCTAACATTTTAATTTTCTTTTCATAAATCGCCTTCATGGCATTTTCTAGATGTTTAATAAAACTGAAAATTTCACGTTAATGCAAGTCTTCCCATTCTTCTACCATTGTTATAGTTTATAATTGAACTCATCTTTAAAGATCTATGTCTTATTAATCATAGGAATTTTGTATAGTGCACATAATATAATGGATATTATTAATGTGATAAGGAAGAAACTTGATACAACTGTAGTTTACACCCTGTATAGTAATTACTGAGCTTTTATTGTCTTTACCTGTTTTTGTCTGTTCTTCACTACCTTGCTTATGCAGCATTGTACATGAACCTATGCCTGCCTCCATTTCATTTTATTCTTTAGCTCAAGAAGAGAAGTACAGATATATAGGAACATTGGCCTGTGTTTCCTTAATTACTTTGAAGAGGGTTGGTTATTATCACTATTGGCACAAAAATGAATGCTGACAGTAGAACCATCTAGCTTTTTCTTTGTTATAAAAGCTGTATATGTGAAAGGAGCATAATTATTATTTAAGGTGGCACAGATCAGATTCTGCCCCAAGAAATAAAATTTCAAGGTTCCAGGGATCGATTTCTGCACCGGAGTACACGTAAGATTTTATCTGCTCTACTTTTCCAAGTAGAAGTTGTTTTAATTTTGCAGGCTTATGTCAATACTAATCTATTTTACTATGTAATGGCATATAATTCCCTAATTCTCTTTCTGTTTGGCTTTTTAGTACTTTCAGTAATTCTCAAACTGTCACCATATACATTATTAAGGGGGAAATGTCAACCAAAGAATGTTTATATGATTTGGGTTTATTGGTGAAGGGAATGTGAAATAACTAGGCACATTAGGACCAAGCATCCTTTTCTGTTTTATTTTGCTTTGATTGGCCTGTTAGTTTTTTGGTTTTATCTTCTGCTTAACTAGGTATAATAATGCCAATCATTTTTTTTACATTCTAACATACCATCTTCCCTTGTTTTATTTTGATTAAGAGGAAAGTGGAGTTTTAAATGTGGTTTGCCATTGAAATTGTTTTTCAGAGTTTTTTCCCCCCATAGATTAAAATTATACCAGTAGCAGTTTTTTGAGATTACTGAACCCACGGTTTCTTAACAAAACAAGGCATGAGAATGAGACAGCCCCTCATAAGGGAGACATGTGGTATGCAGCATAAAATTAATACTAAAGCTAGGCACACACACACACACACACACACACACACACACACACACATGAATAGTGAATGTAGTGAATATTCTTAGCATATGCAAGCCTCTAGACTCAATCTCCCCTGCCCCATGCATGCACGCATGCACAGTGAATCCAGTCAGTGTTGTTCTTGGCACTTGCAAGCCTCTAGACTCACACACACACACACACACACACACACACATACACATGCACATGTACACACAAGAACAGTGAGTGCAGTGACTGCTGTTTTTAAATAGAAAAAAACACACTGGCAGCCACTGACTTGCTGTTTCTCTGGCAGTCACTGTGCTTTGAAGAACTACTGAATTGCCAGCACATTAGTTATCTCTCTATTCTCTACTTAAAAGTCCCAGGGAAATTAATGGAGTTTGTGTTTTAATGAAATTTGTTTTTCCTTTCTTTTTTTTAAAGAGGCTAGTGCCTCGCCAAAGACATTAGCCTCACAGTTTGAGAAACATCATTCCTAGAAAAACCTGTAGAGAGCTCCTTGACTTTGAACTTACCTTTTGATGAGTTATGCCAAGTCACCTGTGGTTTAACATTGACCGTCTGTTGTTACTTAACCCTGATGTGGTAAGATTCTGTGTGAGCATGGAATAGTGCTGGTACTAGTGAAATAATATAGTAAACGTGTGTGCTTCCTTACAAGTTCTTATTTAAAAAAAATAAGATTTTTCTCTTTTAACATTAGTAGGATCAAGTATTATACCAGATTGCATTTTTACTAAATTACTTAGAGCATGATATTTGCTTAAGTAATCTCAGTCCCTTTGCTTTTTTACACCTTTAGTCTCAGCATGGGAGGCAGAGGCAGAGGCAGGCAGAACTCAAGGCCAGCCTAATCTGTAAAGTGAGTTCCAGGCAAGCTGGGGGTACAGGGAGACCCTGTCTCAAAGAAGAAAAAAAAAAAGACCAAAAGTAAAATAAATGAAAAGAATTGAACAACAAAAACAAATCACTAAAGCTTTGATTGGGTAGTGAGTAGACAGAGGTAAAATCCAGTTTACACCGGGCATGGTGGCGCATGCCTTTAATCCTAGCACTCGGGAGGCAGAAGCAGGCGGATCTTTTTGAGTTCAAGGCCAGCCTAGTCTACAGAGTGAGTTCCAGGCCAGCTGGGGCTACAGGGAGACCCTGTCTCGAAAAGACAAAAAAAAAAAAAAAAAAAACCAGTTCACATATCATTATCCCTCCACATTTGATAGGACTGTGTGAGTTGGTAAATGATTTTCCTAATTCAGATAAAAATACTAAATTATAATTTGCTTCTAATTAAGATAATTTTGTCATCTTACAATATAATTAATTAGCTTAAAAATAATACTTCCTATTTTGTTTTTGCTGTTTATGAAGGACTGCCATATAAATGAATGAAAAGTTAAATTTCTCAACAGTCTTTGAGGTTTTTTGTTTGTGTAGTGGGGATCTTTTGTATTTTTTTGCTTTGGGTTTTTTTGTTTTCCAGACAGGGTCTCCCTGTAGCTCTGGCTGACCTCAAGAGCCGCCTTCTTCTGCCTCTCAAGTGCTGAAATTAAAGGCACAAACCACCATGCCTGCATTAACAATCTTTGAAACTTTCATTTCTTTTGAGAAACAACCAGATAAGTACTTTTTGTTTGATTAAATATCTTTAATAGTATTGTTAATCAGTTTCACAGGATGAGAATGTAGCTAGCTCGGTGATGGAGGACTTGCTTAGCATATGTCAGCCTTGA
Source organism: Rhizomys pruinosus (assembly GCA_009823505.1). Classification (NCBI taxonomy): domain Eukaryota; kingdom Metazoa; phylum Chordata; class Mammalia; order Rodentia; family Spalacidae; genus Rhizomys; species Rhizomys pruinosus. Next base: position 129,759 of record VZQC01014627.1, on the reverse strand, counting down.
GTTTGATCTCTGGTTCCAGGGAGGGCAAAAAAATCATTTTTAAAAGGTGGTGTTTTGTTTTGAAGGAGTTAATTTCATCCTTTATTATTCTACATGAATATTTGTTATTAAGTTGAAGTTGAAGATAATGTCCAGTTTTGTTGCTTATGAGCATATTCCAATTTTGTATGATCATTCAATCTTAGAATTGAAAGATTTGTAGACTTAAAATTTTTTAATTTATTTGTATTTATTGATTTTTACTGATATGCATTAAAATCAATCATTGAATATACAATGATTGCCTGTAGATTATTTTAAAATCCAACTTTCTGTTCATTCCATCTTGAGAATTCTTAGCCATTAATCTCTGGTTTGCTTATGTCAACTGTTTGATAATATGCCTGTTCATTTCCCGTTTGTGCTTTCAGGTCTCGTCCTTTCTCTCCCTTCCTTCCTTCCTTCCTTCCTTCCTTCCTTCCTTCCTTCCTTCCTTCCTTCCTTCCTTCCTTCCTTCCGTTTCTTTTCTTCCCTCCCTCTTTCCCTGCTTCCGCCTACTTGTCTCAGATATGCTAAGTAATTAATCTACCAGTGAACTACATCCTTGGCCTACTTTTAGAATTTAAAAAGTAGATAATTCCTTTTAAATTTTAATGGGAAAAATCCATCAAACTTTATTAATAGATTTGGATTCCTTTTATTGACATTGTTGTTCAAGGCTATAATTTGAAATAAGAAAGCAAATAATATGTTCATTATACAGTCAATTTAGTCATTAGTCTTGAATAATATATAAAATATCCAGTATAAACCTCTAAACCCAAAGACAGGGTGCTGATTATTTTAGAGCTTTCTTAAATAAATTTAGTCAGTTAGGCTTGCAACTTTATCATGAAGTATCTGATATGGTTTATTTGTTCATATTAACACAGACCTGGACATCGTAACCCCTGCCCCTGATGACACTTTATAAACATGTTCTCAGTCTGGCTTCTTGCAGACCGGATCTTCAGGCCCTCATTGTGCTCCCTGAAGAAGCTACTGCAAGTTTAGCACACAGACCATATCCCAGCCATGCTACAATGAGCTTTGTTTTATGTTTTTCTTGTTTTTCAACTTTTCTAGGCTACCTATTAAGGTTTTTCCAAGTCCCATGGATCTTTTTTTTTTTTTTTTGGTGTTTTTGCGACAAGTTCTTCCTGTAGCCCCAGCTGGCCTGGAACTCACTTTGTAGACCAGGCTGGCCTTGAACTCACAGAGATCCACCTGCCTCTGCCTCTGCCTCCTAGGTGCTAGGACCTGGCCCATTTTATACATGTGGCTTATATATTTTCCAGAAGGTCACTGGTCTCTAAACACAGTTAAGGTTCCTAGCTATGAGACTACATCTGGATATTTACTTTATCTTGACATCATTAGGCCATGCTTATGAATTTCTGAATATGCCGAGATTTGGCTTGTTTTCCCATCTCTGTTAGCCTTGGAAAACAGTTTTTGCACTTATCGCACCCCTCTGCCCTTATATCATCAAGATACTGAAAGTCACAAAATTATAGAGAAAATTTTGTTTCTTAATTTTCTGAAACTCTGAGATGAGAATAATATTAAGTGACAGTAACTATTCTGTCAAAAACTATTCTACTAGTTTTTCATTTTCCAAACTAGTACATGTTAGGTGAAAAGATTACACACAAAAGAGATTTTTTCATTTATAAGTTGCTTTGCTTACTTTCTTTCTTTTGAATGTATTGCACAAGGGTTAAGCTTAGCGCAGTGAATTTTGCCCTTTGAGAATGTCCATGGGTCATGATCCTTTTACTGTATAAAAACAAATGCCAGGTCCTTGTCAGTTCAGTATCTCCTGCTCTGATAATTGAAGAACTTTCTGAAAACACATAGTTAATAAAAATTAGAATAGAACTATATAGATTGCTTCATCCGAATGTGGTGAGCTACCAGGAACATGGACCAAAAGAAATGGTGAATCTCAAGTCACACGAAAGAGTGATTATTCTCACCAAGAAGCCATCTTGATAATTTAAGAAAGGCCTCGCCTCCTTCAGTTGTATGTCCAGAATTGGGAACAGTTTTCTGTTTTAGTCATCTTGCTAATACATATGCTCTGTTTTAATTATATAACCAAGTTGCTTTTGTTAGTTTTCTGAGGCTTTATTTCATCTTTAATTCATTTGCTCATAAACTCAGCTTGCTTCATTGTCTTTGTGAAGTGTTTGAAATGGCATCTTCATGGAATCACATTGGGTTTATGTGTGTAGTGTTGGTATTTGTATACCAGAGCTCTCTGTCCCACCCTTCTGAGCATCCATAAGTTGAATGCGGTGTTGTTCTCAGCAGATTGTTTTACTGAATTGGAATATGTGCTGAGTGAGTGGAGAGCACCTTCCCTGTATAAGCGCTGATCCACACGTCACTAGTGCCCCCCCTGGTTCCTTCATAAGCAGTCTGTTTAACTTGATCTTTAATAGTACAGAGCACAAGTGGTACATCATAGCTGCTTTTTAAGATAACTTAGAATGTTTAAACTTCTTTAGGGTAGAGTGAGGGTGGGAAAGGGAGCAAGAAAACTCAGATTAAAACTGCTTGGCTGAAGTTTCACAAAAATCTGACTTGAGTGTTTTTCTCTTCATTTGCTGTGCTTAAACAGTGTGACACCATCGCCATCACAGGCTCGGGTCTGTGCTCCCCATATGCTACCTGAAGATGGAGCTAATCTTTCCTCTGCCCGTGGCATTTTGTCGCTTATCCAGTCTTCTACCCGTAGGGCTTACCAGCAGATCTTGGATGTGCTGGATGAGAATCGCAGGTGATTGGCCTTCAGTGACTTTTGTTGGCTTTGTTGCTTACTTTTTTGGCTCCTTATTTAGTGGACTGTGGTGTCTTCCTTTTATGTTTGCCCCTCTGGTCTCTCTCTAAGATGCAGTGGTTTGAAAGTACTTGCTTTACTTTCTTTTAATTTGAAAATTATTGTCCAAAATTCACATTTCACAAGATTATATTTACTTTCCTTCAGTTGTGGATAGTTCAAACAACTCATGTTTTCAGCCATTTAAAATACTTAGGAACCAATGTTTCTTCTTGCTCCAAAGAAACTTTTTCTTGCTATACTTTAATCCCCACACAGACCCAGCCCTTTCCCCATGTATTTTGAACATCTCTCTGGACTACTCACCCTTGTCGACCCAGGGCCTTTCTCAGTCCCCCAGGTTAATCTAATGGTATGCCTTTGGGCCCCTGGACTTTATGTTGTAGTAAACAAGCTTGGAGGCCCACCACATGGAAGGGGCATTTATATATACTACATATAACATCTGTATAGATGCACTTTTTGTTCTTTTCTTTTTTTGGTGGTGGTGGTGGTGGTGGTGGTGGTGGTGGTGGTGGTTTCTTTGTTTTCACAAGGGTTTAGAGTCTCTTTTCTGCTCTCTGAAGAACATAGACTACCCTGGGCTGTTTGTTGGAAGCTTTGAGAAGCAGCAAGGCTCAGTGAAAAGCACGGACTCAGGAAGTCTGTCAGACTCATTCCTGATTCCTCCACTGCAAAGCCTCATGCTGGCATGGGACAAATAAATTGCTTACCTTCTTTGGGCCTCCTTTTCCTCATCTGTTAAAAAGGTGAGGAGACGGGGCTGGAGAGATGGCTTAGCAGGTAAGAGCGCTTGCTGCTCCTGCCAAGGACCCAGGTTTGGTATCTTAGCACCCACATGGCAGCCAACAACCAGTTCCAGGAGATCTGAAGCCCTCTTCTGGTTTCCATAGGCATTGTGTGACATGGGTGCACTTACACACATGCAGGCAAAACACTAATATAAAATAAAAATTGTAAAAATATAAAAAGAGAAGATAGTAATTAGCTGGATGGATTCTTGTGGAAAGTCTTCTTTTCCTCTCCTTTATTTAAAATATAGGGCTGATGGTTTCCACTTGTTTCCTTGGTTACAGTAGGAGATCTTTAAAAGATACAGAAGATAATGGGCTGGAGGGATGGCCTAGCGGTTGAGAGCTCCGACCGCTCTTGCAGAGGACCCGGGTTTGATCCCCAGCACCCACATGGCGGCGGAGAACCGTCTTTAACTCCAGTTCCAGGGGAATCCCACACCCTCTTCTGACCTCCGTGTCATTGCACGACATGGGTGCACAAACCTACATGCAGACAGTACATTCATACACATAAAAAAATAAAGATACAGAAGAGAAGCTACCTGACCTTAAGAACTAATATTTCTAAAGGTCTGTTTTCACCTCACTCAGGCCAATAGATTTCTCCACCTGATATCTGCTTTTTCATTACTATATGTCCTTAGAAGAGATCAGATTAAGAGGCCAGTTTATTATAATAGGTGGTATTACAGTGTAAAGATCTGAATGAAAAAAAGCTATTTTGATTAAGTAATATCTATACAACAAAATCACAGTGCATGTTACTTGTCCTGCCTGCCACCAGCACATCCATGGTTTAGAGTATAGATTTTTTTTTCCCCTCTGTGATGGGGAAATAATTACCTGAAGTTCAAACAGAAAATCAGAAATCTTAGCAATGTAAACTTTGTAATCTTTTTTACTATGGAAAACAATTTGGAACTCTTAATTAAATTTTATTTTTTATTTATTTATTTATTTATTTATTTATTTATTTATTTATTTATTTATTGGTCTTTTAGAGACAGGATCTCTCTGTAGTCCCAGCTGTCCTAGAACTTAATTTTTTTTTTTATGCTGGCCTTGAACTCACAAAGATCCGTCTGTCTCTGCCTCCCAAGTGCTAGGATTAAAGGCGTGCACCACCACTGTAATAAATTGATAACTTCAAAAGCCCTTTTCTATAGGAGAACTCTTACATTCATCCAAATAAACTTTTGAAATTGAAGAAAGAGCTGGTTTGATGACTCACACCTACAATCTCAACATTCGGGAGTCTGAGCCAGAAGGATTGTTCAGAACACTACGCAAACCTGGGACAGAGAGTAAGGCTTTGTAGCAAAAAGGAAAAACCAAGAAAAAATAAAGTTGAGAAAAGAGTTCCATGAATACGTTTGTTCCTAGCTACATTCCACTGGTTGTCAACCTTGGATCCTGGAAAGTTAGGTTCTCATCAGCCTCACCAATGCTTTGATTACTAAGTTTTTCTTTCTTTTTTTTTTTTTTTTAATTGTCTTCAGATCTCTTATGATCTTAATATTAAAGTTTGATCAGAATTTTAAAGGGCAAATCAATTTTTATTTCTACTAGGAGAAGAATTTGGCCTGAATTTTCAAAGAAATAGGAATGTGAAATTTGGATAATGTTCTACTTGCATGATCATAAAATAATACTCCTTTTAAGTTTTAAGCTTTTATGTTCCTTGCTCTGCCTGTCACCACTTCTTTTCTGTTTTATTATCTTAGCTGTCATGCTAATGTAGTATCTTTGGACTTGGGCGCCTACATTAACTATAGTTAATTTAAACTAGAACTTCTTGTCAGAAAAAGCTTTCTGTTTATTAGTATAAAATGATTCAAATTCATAGTTACTCAACATAAGAACCATTTTTGGTGTATACTTGAAGTGACACGGTCCAAAAGTTTATGTATTGTATTTTCTTTTTCTCATGATGAACTTGGTTTAGATAATCTAAATAAAGTTAAACATGAAAACCAAGTTAAATTTTAGGTACACCATAAAAAAATTAGTGCTGGGGCTAGAAAGATGGCCTAGCGGTTAAGAGCGCCGACTGCTCTTGCAGAGGACCCAGGTTCGATCCCCAGCACCCACATGGCGACTGAACCATCTTTAACTCCAGTTCCAGGGGAATCCGATGCCCTCTTCTGACCTCCTTGGCATTGCACGACACGGGTGCACAGACCTACGTGCAGACAGCACATTCATACACATAAAAAAAAAAAAAAGTTAGTGCTGTACATTCAGAAAACTGGTACATTGAAAACTGACAAAACGCCAGAGACCAGCACCAGCTGTGTTCTTTGCTCAGTTGGCAACATTAAATGCTGCTGTGATTCAGTCCTTTGCTGGTTAGAAATCACTTGTCTCTTTTGCGCTTGTTGGAGCTGCATATCTCATTCTCCACTGTAAAATATTAGCATTTTTAGAAGACACTTATTCTGATATATGTAAGAACATTATTTAAATACTAGTGAGTTGTGCAAAGCTTCATTTTGAGGAGGGTCTTGATTATTTTTATGGTTCTTCCTTAGCAGGTTGTACTGGTTTTGAATGAATAGAATAAGAAATGAATGTGTAAATGATTTCTATTTTTGGCAAGTATACATTAAATTTGTCAGGTGGAGGTCCTAGAAATGCAGTTACAGTTCATGCAGTATTTGTCATTTATAATTTTTCTTTTTAAAACATAATTCTTGATCTGCCACTCAATCTGGGTCTTTTTTTTTTAAACTATAGCACTTTATATTCTTATAGAAATGCATCCTGTTAAAATTAGACCATTTATCTACTCAAATGTCGGTATACAAGTTAATGCTAAAAATTGGTAGCCTTAGATGTCCTTCCATTTTGCTACTCTTAAGTACAAAACACACTATTGGAAGATTTTCCTTAATGTATTAAGTCATACTTATGGTAGAAACTGGTACTTAAATGAAGTTTCTAACTGTGCCCAATACCTGTCTAATTTACTTTTATATTATATGTATCAATTGCCAGTGTGAGAAGACAAAATGAAATACGTTGTGAAAGGTAACTGTATTATTTTCTGGCTCTGCATTTATAGAAGGGAAATCTCTGTGGTGGGATATATTCAGTACTGCCAGTCAGCTTTGCCATATTAACACACACTTCACAAAACTTGAGGAAGCACACAGGAGTGGCCTCATTTAGTTGGCCATTTGTATAATTGTGTAGTTTAAGTAACTAAAAGTTGATAGTTTTCCTTTTACAAACCAGATGTTTGTAAGATGAGTGTAAAACCTATCTGAAGTATGTGTGACTTATCAGTGCTCTTTAGCAAGTAGAATCAAAACCTAGCCAAAACCCTTGACCCCCTGTCCTCTGGGATTCGGAAGAACCTCAGTCCTTACTCCTCGAGTAGTTTTAGCTCTCATGGAGAAGAAACATTCACATTTTCTTGTACAACCAAATTCTCAGAAAATAGTGATTTACGGGGTTGGGTTGTCGCTCAGTTTGTTTAGCATGGAAAAAGCCCTGTCCTAGCCCCATTTAAAATCAGGTGAGGAAGCAGGAAGATCAGGAGGTCAGGGTTATTATTTATCTTCAGCTACACAGAGCTCAGGGCTACCCTGAGCTACATGAGACCTTGTTGGGGAGGGGGGCAGAAAAAGGAAAGAGTGATTATTTTCTACTGTTGTGCCAAGTTCAGGAAAAAAAAAATAGAACATTTGATATTAGACATCTACTAGAATTATTGACTTTATGCTTATATCGAGGGGAAATCTCATTAGTTAATTGGAGAATGAGACATTCAAAGTAGGATTTTAATAGTTAAGAATCCCTACATGAGCTCTCTTCTCATCTCTCTGGTTAGTAAATATTGGTGGTTATTTTAGTGTGACCAGAGGAAACATAGAGCTTTTGTTTTTTTGAATTTAGCAAATTTTATTGGAAAGGTCCCTACTGAACTGGGTAGAGAACTGAGTGTGCTCTAGCACCTAAGCGTGCACTGGATGAAAGGCCCAGAGTTTCCCTGTGTGCCTGGGCTGTCAGGCTAGAGCCCTGCATGCAGTCCTGCTTGTCTCAAGATCAGACTCACACACCGCTTGTGCTTTGTGTAGCCTCCCTAGACCTCAGCTTGGGTCCTCGCCCTGCTCAGCTGAAGGTCTGAATGAAGCACCACTGCCTTAAGATGGAAGGCTTATAACCAGAGTTAAGTGAGTGGGGAGGACTCTCAGGCAAGGGGGGATTTCTTTAAATCCATAGCTGGGGAGGCAGTGCTGCTGAGAATGAGCAGCCACGATCATGCAGGTGCTGCTAACCAGCTTGGCATGCTTTCAGAGTTGTGACTCTTGTTGTTTTTTTTACAACTGGAAAAGTGTTCTTTTTAAACATAGCACCATAGAGAGTTACATGTTGGTGCTAGTTTGTCATATTATTTCCTTTGGTTTTTTTAGATTAATTTTTGAAATGTTGAATTCATGAAAAATGTTTAAAATGGGGAAGTTGTATGGAACAAGGATTTCCAAAGCATTTGCGATATTGTATTGTGTTGAAGCATACACTATAATCCTATCTGACTTATTTGTCTTGTTTTTGTTTTTATTCTCTTACTTCTCTGTTTCCCGATTCTATCTTGTGCCTTCTGCAAAAACCTGCCCTAGACCTGTGTTGCGTGGTGGGTCTGCAGCCGCCACTTCTAATCCTCATCATGACAACGTCAGGTAATTATCAGGGGACATACACAGTTGATAGACTTTGTGTTGTACAGGATGTAATGCATGTCATAGCTGTGGCTTGGTTACAGCCTGGTCCTCTGCAGCTTTTCTCTTATAAGTAATCCTGACTTTTGTTCACAGAGATGGTGGCCAGTCGTGACAGTTAATAATTACAGCATGGCATGCTATGAGTGTCTGAGATACTTTACTGCAATGTAGTATAAGTTATATAAGGATCATGTTGAAACACATTCTTGAATTTTGCTTTATTCACATTGAGTCTTCTGTCATCTGTTGCTTTAAGGCTTTATCTCTTCTGTTTGCCCCTTCCACACTGTCAGATACACTTAGCGAGACTTGCGCACAAGGACAGAGGGGCACATCCAGGTGTGCTGGGTTCTACAGGCCCAGATCCTCAGTCAGCCCTGTCTCCAGAAAAACAAAATGAAGCTGCTTATTTGTAGATGCTGTCATTCTAATTTTTCAAAGCCAGTTTTTATTTTAAGTAGAAATGTATTAGCTGTCTCAGTAGGTTTAAAACTGCAGTATTATTCCTGTTGATAAGAAGAGGCCACGGGCTGGAGAGATGGCCTAGCGGTTAAGAGCGCCGACCGCTCTTGCAGAGGACCCGGGTTCGATCCCCAGCACCCACATGGCGGCTGAGAACCGTCTGAAACTCCAACTCCAGGAGAACTCCAGCTCCAGGGGAATCCGACGCCCACTTCTGACCTCCGCGGCATTGCACGACACGGGTGCACAGACTTGCATGCAGACAATACATTCGTACACATACAGAAATAAAAAAATAAAAAATTAATAAAAAAAAAATTTAAAAAAAAAAGAAGAGGCCAGTACATTCTTTTTTTTTTTTTTTAAATGTGTATGAATGTACTGTTGAATGTAGGTTTGTGCACCCATGTCGTGCAATGCTACAGAGGTCAGAAGAGGGCGTTGGATTCCCCTGGAACTGGAGTTAAAGACGGTTCTTAGCCGCCATGTGAGTGTTGGGAATCGAACCTGGGTCCTCTGCAAGAACAGTCATCGCTCTTAACCTCTGAGCCATCTCTCCAGCCCCAAGTCCAGTACATTCTTAAGAAAAAAGAGAGACCATCAGTTTTCCTGTTAATACCAGATTTACGTTGCCCTTGGTGGTTCTGACCACTTTGCTTTCCTGTTTCTTCTGTATTTTAATTTAATCCATTATAGCCCCCCTTATTTTTCTCTAAGTCTATAATCCCTTTATCTTTCTGTGAAGGTGTGTTCAGCAAGCTAAATGACTTACATCTGATAGATAAAAGTTTTATTTTAAGATGTTTTATGAGCTTTTTCGTTTTTTAATTTTTATTTAAGGATGAGCTTTTTAAGTTATTGAATACAGTGTCTTATACCATACCCTTATTTCTTTAGATGTGAAGGTTTTCTTTAGATTTCTAAAACTTTAGTTAATTCAAGGTTTAAATATTAATTTCTTAGCCGGGCATGGTGGCGCACGCCTTTAATCCTAGCACTTGGGAGGCAGAGGCAGGCGGATCTTTGTGAGTTCAAGGCCAGCCTGGTCTATAGAGTGAGTTCCAGGACAGCTGGGGCTACAGGGAGACCCTGTTTTAAAAAGGCCAAAAAAAAAACCTTTTTTTTTCTTTATATACACTTTATTTCCTTGTTCAGGCCAATTTCCTGTGTGTGTGTGTGTGTGTGTGTGTGTGTGTGTGTGTGTGTGTGTGTGTTGGCATGTACATACATTAGGTGCCTGTTTCCTTTCCTGTTTTTGTATGGGGGTGAAGCACCCATGTGAGTGTGCGTGTGGAGGCTGAAGGTCAAGTGTGGGTGTCATTTCACTAGATCCATCCACACTGACTTTTGAGAGAAGGTCTCTCACTTGGCTTGGAATGTGCTGATTAAGCCAGACTACCTGGCTAGGAAAGCCACAGCCTGTCTGCCTCCCCAGCACTGGGATCACAGGTGTACTGCCACTGTGCCTGCTTCTTGGTGGTGGGAGTGGTTGGTGGTGGGCTTTAAAAAAAAATTTTTATTTTACGTGTATGAGTGTATTGTAAGTTCACCCATGTCTTGAAATGCCATGGAAGGCATCGGATCCCCTGGAACAGAGCTACAGATAGGTGCTAGGAATTGAACCAGTCCTCTGCAAGAACAGTGTTGTTAACTACGGAGCCATCTCTCTTGCCCCTGTTTTAACCTAGGTTCTGGGGACTGAACTTGGGTCCTCGTCCTTGTACTGAACTTCATGGCTGAGCTGTCACCCCAGGCAGCAGAACATGTGCCTTCCTTTACCCTGGAGGCCAGTGCTGCTGTTCTTTGAAACTTCTTCCTTCCAATCAGTTATTCACTTTATGTTTGATCTCAGGGAAATAGAAAAGTATTTTTTTTTCTTTTGTCTTTTTGAGACAGGGTTTCTCTATAGCCCCAGCTGGCCTGGAACTCACTCTGTAGACCAGACTGGCCTTGAACTCACAGAAATCTGCCTGCCTCTGCTTCCCAAGTGCTAGGATTAAAGGCGTGCACCACCACGCCTGGCTTAAAGATGGTTCTTAGCTGCCATGTGGGTGCTGGGAATTGAACCTGGGTCCTCTGCAAGAGCAGTCAGTGCTCTTAATCACTGAGTCATCTCTCCATCCCTGAAAAGTATTATATTTTAAAGATAAAATATAGAAAGGAGGAATCTTTGACCCCCTGTTTTTTCCCCAGTAATTTTAGGAGGAGGATGTTTTTGTTTTATGTTACTGTGGTTCTGAGACGAACCCAGGGACTTACACAGGGCAGGCACATGTTCCACTGCCAAGCTCGGCCCTGACCCCAGTAGTTCTGTGGTAGTGTTAAAAACAGTTAACTCGGGCTGGAGAGATGGCCTAGCGGTTAAGAGCGCGACCGCTCTTACAGAGGACCCGAGTTCGATCCCCAGCACCCACATGGCGGCCGAGAACCGTCTGAAACTCCAATTCCAGGAGAACTCCAGTTCCAGGGGAATCCGAGACCCTCTTCTGACCTCCGCGGCATTGCACGACACGGGTGCTCAAACTTGCATGCAGACAGTACATTGATACACACATACAGAAATAAATACCAGGCGTGGTGGTGCACGCCTTTAATCCTAGCACTTGGGAGGCAGAGGCAGGCGGATCTTTGTGAGTTCAAGGCCAGCCTGGTCTGCAGAGTAAGTTCCAGGACAGCTGGGACTACAGGGAGACCCTGTCTCAAAAAGACCAAAAAAAAAAAAAGAAAAAGGAAAAAACAAAACAGTTAACTCAGTTCTTAAGCCCACAGTTCCAGCATCTACTTATAAACTAAGTTTATTTCTCTGACACATTTATCTGGAGTATTTTAAGATACTTTCCAAAAAGAAAGACACAGTTAAGCTAAAACAAGCTAATTTACCCATAAAGGAAACTAGAAGTCAGAGATTGTTGAAGATTATTTAGAACCAGTACATGCCATCTAATAAAGTACTTTTGAATTTTTTAATAGTATTTAAAACAATAATATTTTTTCAATAGATATATTGTTAGCATGTATGAATAAAAATATGTATGTAGCATATATATTAGTCTGTGCATTCTAAAGTGTTATAACCATATAGAATACAAAGTAGATGTACACCTGGATGAATTGTATGGTATGTAAACATATCAGTAAAAGTGTTTATTTAAAATACCTTTTGGGGCTGGAGAGATTGCTCAGCAGTTAAAACCACTGGCTGTTGCAGAAGCAGCAGGCTCAGTTCCCAGAGCCCATATAGAGGCTCCCAGTTCCAGGGAAACCAGTGTCCTCTTCTGCCTTCTGTGAGCATTTCATAACACAATTGCACTTAAGAAAATGCCTGTGAAACACTCATGTGCATAAATAAAAATAAGTATAAATAAAATTTAATGTTTAAATCTGGGGCCGAAGAGATGCCTCAGTGCTTAAGAATGCTTGCTGCTCTACCAGAGGACCAGAGTTCCATTCCCAGTCCTGTGTCACGTAGCTCATAGCTGCCTTTAACACTAGCTCAGAGGAATCTGACACCCTCTTCAGGTCTCTGAGCACCTGCAAACACATGGTACACGGTCATACAGACACACCCATAAATACAAATAAAAATAAATTTTTTAATGTAGAAACCCAGACAAAGAGAAGAAATGGCTTTTCTGTATATTTATTTTTCAAAAATTTATTACTACTTGAAAATGAGTGCCCATAGCCAGGTGTGGTGGTACATACCAGTGATCCAAACACTTGGAGATGGGGGAAGGGGACTCGGGGTTACAGACCTTCCACTGCCACCTTAGCAAGCTCTCTGCCAGTCTGGACTGTGTATGATACCAACTTTAAATACCTCTGTTCTCCTAAGTCAGTGTGTTTTTAGAAGGGACTGCGTTTGAACAAAAAGTGCCGCTTAATTTTCTTTCTTTAGATTGTCTTAGTGGTTTTCCAGCATTATTATTTTATATATAGCCTCTAATTTATTGCTGAGCCAATGAGGTAGCAAAATATATTTAGGAGATTTTTATCTTTGCTTTGCTGGCCAAATACAGAAGGGATTAACTAACTGGAGACCAGAAGTAATAATGTCAAAACCAAGGCAGTTTGAAAGGAGAGAGAAGTTAGCAGTCTTTTGCTTTTAACTTGCTTTGCGTTCTCTGCCAATGACTCTCTGTCGCAGAATGATGTGTAGAAATGGTCCATACATAATTCTTAAGAATTATAGCCGGGCGTGGTGGCGCACGCCTTTAATCCTAGCACTTGGGAGGCAGAGGCAGGTGGATCTTTGTGAGTTCAAGGCCAGCCTGGTCAACAGAGTGACTTCCAGGACAGCTGGGGCTACAGGGAGACCCTGTCTCGAAAAGACCAAAAAAAAAAAAAAAAAGAATTGCATGCTGGGTCTGGAGAGATGTCTCAGCACTTAAGAGCAGTTGATGCTCTTTCAGAGGTCCTGGGTTTAGTTTCTAGCACCCACATGGTGGCCCACAACATAACACCAGTTCTAGAGGATCTAGCATCTACTTCTGGCCTCCTTGTGCGCCAGACATGCATACATACTTGCAGGTAAAAAGCCCATTCACATAAAATAAAAGCATATAAAAACATATGATCCTTTAACAAAAGCACTTGAGGCTTGTTCAGGGAATCCAGGTTGGGTTCCCCACATAGGGCAGCTCACACCCACCAGTAACTCTAGCCCCGGGGAATCTAGCACCTTCCTCTGGCCCTTTAGGGCACCAGCACATGTACACACACACACACACACACACACACACACACACACACATTAAATAAAAATACTTTTAAAACTAAGACTTGCATGTTGTATATCCTAGAGAGCTGCTCTCGAGCCTGCTCAGCCAGGTCCTTTCTTTCAGGCAGCTGCTCTTGCTGGCTTGAAATGTCAAGGGGAAAAAAAAAAAGTGTTGAGGAAGGGCTTCTCACCCTCAAAATTTCAGTTCACTTTCCCAGGACTGTAGATGGTTGTCATTGTAAGCTTTTTCTTTTCCTTTATCCGTGTTAATTTAAATGGTAAAATGCTTGCATTATTTAGTAGCACCCTTGTAAATACTTCTTTGACTATTACACAGCATGCTGCATGACTTGTGTCCTATCTGTTAGGTATGGAATTTCAAATATAGATGCAGCAATTGAAGGATCATCAGATGACATGACTGTTGTAGATGCAGCTTCATTAAGACGGCAGGTATGTGATGCACCAAATGAATATGAGCCAGAGCTATCTTTGGGAACTACTTTAAAGTGATACTTTATATAATTTTATTATTTTCTCTTATGGATTCCATGAATTATTAGACTATTTAATAAGCCCTAATTGATTCCCCTTCCCCCCGGATTTATTAAAAATCTGTTAAACCACAAGCAAAGCATTTTTGATAAGCATAAAACACTACCAAAATGGGTGGATATAATTCTAGTTAGTAACAGTGAATCTTGACTTGTTAGCAAACAGTCTCATTCTAAATTACTTGTTTGGCTTTGACACGTGGAGCCATTGCTTCGGGGCCTTCGTGGCTGTGTTCAATTTCTTCATGTGGAAGCCACTGCTGTCAGTTTTCACACTGTGTATGCACATTTCCTGACTCTAACCTTCAGCATGATCCTGCAGATATCATATATGTATTTTTAACATGTATTTCCACTGACTCTAGGGTCATAAACTTTCTAGACATAGGGAAGATATATTTGGTGTTCTCATTATTTATGGCAAATATATGTAGAGGAAAATTGAGCAAAATAAAGTGTTTGTTTTGTCTTTTTGAGACAGGGTCTCCCTGTAGCCCCAGCTGGCCTGGAATTCAGCTTATAGACCAGGCTGGCCTTGAACTCACAGAGGTCTGCCTGCCTTTGCCTCCTGGAGCACTGGGATTGAAAGTGTGCACCACCATGCCCAGCTAAAATAAAGTATTTTTAAGTAAAGGTCAACAAGGGAGCATGAACATTAACAAAGCAGTTGTTCAGCCCCAGATAACTTGCAATAAGGGCTGAGACCAAGGGGATGCAGAGGTCTAGCTGTCATGTCACAAGAACCAATGCAAAGGTAAATTGGGCTGTCTGAGAGACAGCAGATCATAAAGGTGGACAGAGAACACAGTAAACAACTAAGGCTGGTGATGAGAAGCTCAGAAAGGAGATAGAAAGAAGAATCCCATGTGGGCTTTTGCTGTGATAAACCTGCACACTTTTTTTTATTTTCTTTTGTCTTTTCAAGACAGGGTCTCTTTGTAGCCCCAGCTGTCCTGGAACTCACTCTGTAGACCAGGCTGGCCTTGAACTCACAAAGATCCGCCTGCCTCTGCCTCCTCAGTGCTAGGATTAAAGGCGTGTGCCACCACACCCTGCTCACTTGATGTTTTATACCTGAATAGTTACCTGTGCAACAGTGTTCTTACCTCACAATAAGAAGGAAATGTACTCTTCCTAACTCGGAAATTTAAAGACAGGAGATGAAGAAGCATATGTAAATGAATTTAAGATGTTACAGGCAACATTTTTTCTACATAGCTATGTTTACCTTGTTCCTTGTGAACTTTCTGTGTGTGGTAATTTTGACAAGTTTTATACTACTTCCAGTTGTTTTGTGCACTGATACTGTTTTGTTTGTGCTTTACGTTTGTCTTTCACTTAGATAATCAAACTCAATAGGCGTCTGCAGCTTCTGGAAGAGGAGAATAAAGAGCGTGCTAAGAGAGAGATGGTCATGTACTCCATCACTGTGGCCTTCTGGCTGCTCAACAGCTGGCTCTGGTTTCGACGCTAGAGGTAACCTCGGCGTTCAGATATGTCCTCTCAACACTGCAAATATAAAGGGTTTGCAAACTTCACTGCTTCTGTCTTTGCATTGTATCCTGTTTCATGGTCCATGCCTCAAAAATGTGTTTTCCCCAGGAAGTAGTAGCGGGACTGTGTGGAAGTGAAGGCTTATGTTGTACTGCCGCCTGCACTCTGCCAGTTCTGCTGTCACACTGAAATCACAGATCACAGTCTCTTTTTGCATGGTCTGTAAATAAAAGCTCTACTTTTTTTTTTTTTTTAAGAAATCTATTCTTTTTTTATTTCTTTTTTTTTCTTTTTGGCCTCATAGGTCTGTACAACTAGTGATCTGAAAAGGAAAGACAGTTCATAGAGAATGGATTTAGAAAAATTATCTGTAAAAGAAATAAAACAGTGTTTCACCCTGTTTATCAGACTCTACTATACAATTTCATTAATAGATTTTTTTTATCTGCATTTCAACATTAATGCTTTTGAAGTCATGGACTGATTCTGGATTTTAAAAAAATCAAACCACCTAATACTTCATGATCACCTGTACAGATTAAATTTTAAAAACTCCCAGCAATTCAGCATTTTATCCATGTGCAATATATGTGTTCTGATTTTCATTTTAGTTTTCTATAAAGTGTGTTTTTACCAAGTCCATGTGTGAACAGTTTGAAAAACTACAGAATAAGGCATAAATGTAGTGTATTTAATAAAGTGTCAACCTAAGCAATGACTACAGGAAGGTTTATTTTCTTTTTTGAGACAGGGTCTCCCTGTAGCTCTGATTGTCCTGGAACTCACTCTGTAGACCAGGCTGACCTCGAACTCACAGAGATCCGCGTGCCTCTGCCTCCCAAGTGCTAGGATTAAAGGTGTGCGCCACCACGCACGGCATTTATTTATTTCTGTATGTGTATCAGTGTACTGTCTGCAGGCAAGTTTGTGCACCCGTGTCGTGCAATGCCGCGGAGGTTAGAAGAGGGTGTCAGATTCCCCTGGAACTGGAGTCCTCCTGGAATTGGAGTTTCAGACGGTTCTCGGCCGCCATGTGGGTGCTGAGGATTGAACCCGGGTCCTCTGTAAGAGCGGTCGGCGCTCTTAACCACTAGGCCATCTCTCCAGCCCCCAGGAAGGTTTATTTTCATCATGCTGTGCTGTGAGCTGAGTATCATGTCGTGTAACCATGTCACCTTTTCTGAGTCTCCTGTCCCAGTAGCAAGTCACAAGAGCTTCACTAGGGGCAGTTTGCACTGCAAAAGATTTTCTAATTTGTTCTATCTACGAAAGTGATTCAGGTGTAAAGAAAAAACAAGTTTTAAAGTCATGTACCCTTTTTCTCATTGTAGTACTGACCTGATAATATGTTAAACCTTATAAGACTTTAACCACTCCAGTAAAGCCAAGTTCTAGGTGTCTTTGGTATTCAGAACTTCCCACCCTCCTTTAAAGCAGGTAGACTTCAGCTAGGTGAGGTGTTCTTTATGTACCTCCAGTTAAATGTGTACCGAGGCTGTGAGGACCAGCATCTGAGGAAGCTCCGTAGATTTAGGAAGATTTCACACAGCTGTTCTTGTACCAGGAGGAGCCTTTTCCCATGTACTTAGATTATTGTGAGTTTGATAAGGTAAATATATAACTTCTTTTGCTGTACAAGCATGGGAAAGATTCCAAAAAAAGGTTGAAAACCAAATGAAAGAGATCCTGGGAGATGAATGCAAAAGCTGTTTTTCCCCTTGATACCTGTTAAAAAGACCTGGATCTTCTTCCCTTAATGGTTGTGCAGGGGGCAAAGAATTGAACTCTCTACCTTGGTTAGGCAACTGTAACGGGATCCATGACTAGCCGGACCCCCATAGGCCCACCGTCTCTGATGGGAAGTACCAAAGGAGAGAGCAAACAACACGAGCTTTCATGCCTGGCTCTGTAGAAGTACAAGAACTGGAATCTCCAAAGTCAGCTCTCCCTGTTCTGGTCTGTTTTACTTCAAAAGTTAATCACTTGAGGGAAAAGTATGTGAGGATTGAGAACAAATCCAATCCTAGTTAGGATAATGAGGAAATACTTTATAGATATTTGAGGGGGGGCAGGATTGAGATTTCAATAAGCGTTGAAAAAAAAAAAAGATTCCAAGGACTAGGGGGATGAGTTAGCTGGAACCTGGCTTACCAGTTAGTGTCGGCTAGGTGGGCTGGCAAGCCCCAGACCTTACCTCTCCAGCATTGAGATTGAATTTAATAATTATATGTGTGTTAATTATAAGCATGCGCCACCACACAACTGTCTTTGAAAACATGGATGCTGCTGGGACTCAGGCTCGGTCCTTGCATGGCAGGTGTCTCTCTGGCTGAACCGTCCCCACAGCCATGAGCCTTCCTTCCTTCCTTTTTTTTAAAGGGCTCCCAGAGAATCCTTCCCCTCTTGTTGGATAGGTGTCTGTTTCTTGGCTTAACTATATTTGGTATTTAAGTTGAATTTTTTTTGTGGGCATCAAATTCAGAAATGTTTGATTTGGGGGGGTGCCTGAGAGATGGCTCAGTCAGTGAAGTATTTGCCCACCAGCTTGAGGGCCTGAGCTCAGACCCCAACACCACATAAGAAGACAGGCAGAACAGCATCTGCCTGTAAATCCAGTGTTGGACAGACAGAGACAGTAAGATTCCTACAGTTTGCTGGCCAGCCTGCCTAGTCAAATCTGAGGGTTCCAGGTCAATAAGAGACCCTATCTAAAAAAGTGAGGGGGCTCCCGGGCGTGGTGGCGCATGCCTTTAATCCTAGCACTTGGGAGGCAGAGGCACGCGGATCTCTGTGAGTTCGAGGCCAGCCTGGTCTACAGAGTGAGTTCCATGACAGCCAGAGCTACAGGGAGACCCTGTCTCAAAAAGACCAAAAAAAATAATAATAATAAAATAAAAAATTAAAAAGTGAGGGGAAAGTGATAGAGAAAGGCACCCACTGTCACCTTCTGACACCCTGTGCGTACACACCTCTGCCCAGACACAAGCATCTATACACGTACATGCAAACATAATTGTAAAAAGAAACGGGTACTTGCTGGATGTGATGGCACACGCCTTTCATCCCAGCACTCAGGAGGCAGAGGCAGGCAGATCTCTGTGAGTTCAAGGCCAGCCTGGTCTACATTGAGAGTTCTAGGACAGCCGGAGCCACAGTTAGACCCTATCTCAAAAGACCAAAAAAAAAAAAAAAAAGAAAGAAACCAGTACTTTATCATAAATGTACATTTAGGGTTTTTTCTCCCTATGGTTTTGCTTAGTATATTTTTGTTTTTTTGGTTTGGAATTTTTGTCTATTTGGGGGGGGTTGTTTTGGGGTCTTTGGGGTTTTCGAAGTTTTCACTGTGTAGGCCAAGCTGGCCTTGAACTCAGGTTCCTGATACCTCAGCCTTCCGAGTGCTGGGATTGCACACATCTGCCGCTAGGCCTGGTTTATGTGGTGTTGGGGATCACACCCAGGGCATCTGTGCTAGACAAGCCCTTTACCAACTGAGCTACACCTCAGCTCCAATATTCTTTTTATAATGTGTAATGCCAGTAAGTAGGGACTATGGTTGGTACATACCAACCTCACCATTAGTAACAGAAGATGTGCTATAACCCCTGCTCTTGAGGAATTGACAAGTAAAGGACAGAGGTGTCAGGAATAATACAAATTAAAGAACAAGGATTATAGGCTAGCAAGCTGGCTCAGTGGGTAAAGGTGCATGTTCAAGCCTGATGGCGTGTACAAGACCTGCATGGTGAAAGGAGAGAACGGACTCCTGTGAATTGTCTTTGACCTACACAGCATGCCATGGAACATGAGAACACACTCACTTATACACACACCTTATACAGAAGATGTAAGAATATTAAAAAAGAGAGTGAGTTCCAGGACAGCTGAGGCTACAGGGAGACCCTGTCTCGAAAACACCAAAAAAAAAAAAGTGTCTCAGGTGGCAGGTACCACACAAAAAATTCTAAAACGAGGTTGAATCTGAGAATAGGAATGAGAGTTAAGAAACATTGAACTTTGCAAATCACTTTTTAATGTGGGGGAGGGTACAGCCCCTGCTCATCTGTATATAGGCAGGCATTTGTAAGTTGAGGTGCCACATCAAAGATTGAAATGCCTTTGAGAGATACTTTGGGTGGCCTATGGGCTTTAGACATTCAGTTCATGATATCAATTTCCATAAGACAAGAAAGTGAAGAAATAACTGACTAGAATTTCCGCTGGTGACACTGCTGCCAAACAGTTCTTTTGGAGACCTAAGTCTGCTTCCTTCTGGACCTGCAAAAATTCATGTCATACCTTTTCGTGGTGATACAAAATTATAAGGCCCCTCACAGATCATTGTTTGCACACTCATGAACCATGATCTAACACTCATTTTATTTCTCTTTCAATTTTATGTCTGTTAGCAGTTTGGCATTTATTCAGTAAGTCTGTGTCATCACTAATGTCTGAGTGGCGAAGATAGAATTTATTAATTCTTTTCAGGAGAACGCATGTATGGCCCTATCTTGTAGCAGGTAATAAGAAATGAATAAAAGAACTGTGTCCTCATTCCCATGGAACTGATCTTGTGTCGGACAGTACAGTATAAGAATCAAGCTCTTACTATTGTGCCACATTTTTAGTTGTGATGCAGATGTTAATCATGAACTTGACAGAATCAACCTAGAATAATCTGGGAGATGGGCCTCTGTGTGGACATTTTGGTTAGATTCATTGATGTGAGAAGACACATCTTAATTTTGTAGGTCCATTTTCCTGGGCAGGAGAACCTAGGCTGTGTAAAGTGAAGAGGTGAGCCCCAGCTTGCACTTATCCCTGTACTTCCTGACTGCAGGTGCAGTGTGCCAGCTACTCCCAGCTCTGCTGCCCTGACAGTGCTCTGATGACTGTACCTGCACTCCGAGCTACAATAAGTCCTCTCTCCTTAAGTTGATTTTGTCAGGGTCTTTATCACAGCAACAGGAGAGAAACTAAGACAAGGGCAAAAGGAAACCTTGTCTTTAGGTAGTTAGGGAGAAGCCGGGCGTGGTGGTGCACGCGTTTAATCCTAGCACTTGGGAGGCAGAGGTGGATCTTTGTGAGTTCAAGACCAGCCTGGTCTACAGAGTGAATTCCAGGAGAGCTGGGGCTACAGGGAGACCCTGTCATAAAAAAAAAAAAAAAAAAAAAAAAAAAAAGGAGAAACAGCCTCTCAGAAAAGGATAGAAATAGAAATATCAGACTGGTAGTAGCCATGAAGTTGTGCTAACAGGTGAAGAGGACTCACAGAGGTAAGACACACGGGGCCAGAGGGGCTGGAGGGGTCTGGGTGGGGAGGACAGGTCTTACCAAGGACCCAAAGTGGGAAAAGGCTGAATGGAAGAGAAGGATGTGGTTCCTGTTCTTTTTAAGTCTATGATGATTGATATATAAAAACATGTTCATGTTTTAGGTAGGAGAGTATAGTAGCTGGGGTGAGGGTTGACTCAGTTCTTTGGAATCATGCACACAGGAAGGCTCCTCAAGGACATACTTCAGCTAGTCCTTAAGTACAAATGGACGTGTGGAGGAGGGTAGGGAAGATGTCTTCATACAGCTGGGGGAAGAAAAGGCTTCCAAGTTCTTGATTTATTTGGGGAGATAAATTTGATTTTGTATTACTTTCAAAATCTTTTAAGATTTGATTTGTGGATTTCTTTGTTCGTGTTGGGGCATGGGGGGAGGCACCCTCAGAGTCTAGAAGGAGGTGTCGAGCCCCAGAAGCTGGACTTCCAGGCACTTGTGAGCTACACAGTTGTGGGTGCCAGGACCAGGCTCAGGTCCTCAGCCAGTCTAGCCATTGAGCCATCTCTCCAGCCTCATTTTCCAAATCTTAAGTCCAATGAAATTGAAATAAATTACAGATGTGATAACATTCAGAGAATTTTAGATTTTTAGTTTTGTATGTTTCATAACATTTTAATACAGTAAGTACATTTTTGTTACTGTCTTTTGAAGATTAATATATATAGAAAACAGCTTTTTTTTTTACATGAACAGCATGTTTATTGCAGCTCTCTTACAATAGTGAATAGTGCCCCTCAACCAATGAGTGGATAGAGAAAATATGGTGCATCTACACAATGAAGTTCTGTTCAGCAGTAAAGAAACATGACATCATGAACTTTGCAAGTAAATGGATGGAGCTAGAAGATATTATGCTAAGTGAAGTAACAGTCCCAGAAAAATAAACAATGAATGGTATCCTTCATTTCTGGATGGTAG
This sequence comes from Rhizomys pruinosus, assembly GCA_009823505.1. Taxonomy (NCBI): domain Eukaryota; kingdom Metazoa; phylum Chordata; class Mammalia; order Rodentia; family Spalacidae; genus Rhizomys; species Rhizomys pruinosus. The sequence continues at coordinate 107,899 of VZQC01014627.1, read as the reverse complement.
CACCAAGTACCTACTTATAAGGCAAATTGAGTACCATTAATGTTATATTTCTCTTATCTAAAAGCAACTGTGCTCTTAGAATGTGAATCCCTTAATGGGCTCTAGAATTAATCTACTACTTATTTTCAGACTTTATAATTTTGGTACAAGGGTAGAAGGTATGTTTGCATATTTGAGAGCAATATAAATATAAAATTAAAAGGGAAAAATGTGAATCCCAAAATATGATTTGGAAATAACATACAGTTTATTTTCAGATGACATGATTTTAGTACATTTGTGACATGTATAAATGCATATGTTGAAACAATATGGATTGGAGGGAACAACAACAAAAGAACTGGGACAAGGCCTGACATGGTGGCACACGCCTTTAATCCTAGCACTTGGGAGGCAGAGGCAGGTGAATCTCTGTGACTTCAAAGCCAGCCTGGTCTACGTAGTGAGTTCCAGAACAGCCAGAGCTACAGGGAGACCCTGTCTCAAAAAGACCAAAATAATAATAATAATAATAAAAAAGAACTGGGACAGGAACTGATTGAACCAGTAGAGTTCTTCCCCCCAATAAATAATGCTCTGCTTTGAAAAACTGAAAAGTCTCCAACAGAGATATAGGATATGTATGGCAGACTGCGCAAACTTAGGAGGGGCGGGCAGGGATGGGGAAATGAGTCTGGATTGGACTGAGAAGTGGTATATGAAATGCACAAAATTTCAGTAAAATATTAAAATAATAATAAACAGCATAGAACTGTGTAAATGGGCAGCAGGCCTCAGCCTTACCAAAGAACTAATGGCAACTGATTACTGCTGGGTGAGAAAGAATTGATCTTTTTTTTTTTTTAATTATTTATTTTCATATGTGTATGAATGTAATGCCTGCATGCAGGTTTGTGCATCTGTGTCATGCAATGCCTCAGAGGTCAGAAGAGGATGTCAGATTCCCCTGGAACTGGAGTTACAGACGGTTCTCAGCCACCATGTGGATGCTGGGGATCAAACACAGGTCCTCTGCAAGAGCAGTTGGCGCTCTTAACTACTAGGCCATCTCTCCAGCCCTCTACGCAGTTTTTAAGTCTAATTTGGGATGTACATCTTTGCAAATCCTCTGACATGTGACCTCTTCCCTATACACTTCACATTGATGTAAATAATCATCATGTTTTTGTCTGCTTGGAGGGCCTCACTCCTGCACCAAAGATCATCTCAGGGAAATTTACTTCGAAAACAGCTTTTATAAGACCGAGTTTTTCCTAGGTATTATAAAATTATGAAACTAGAGTAGACTCAATTGCCTTGTCCTGTAATCTCAATACAACATTTTCTGTCACTTCAGGGTTTTGGCTTAGTATTTTAAAACATGGCTTTCCCTCTAAACATATAAATATGTATTTCTTCAAAAACTATGACACCTACCTCTATAACCATAAAAGTATTATGTCTAACAAAGTTTTACACACACACACACACACACACACACACACACACACACACACACACACAAACACAAAAACAAAGCACAAAGGAAAGCGTCCCACCATTCTCTACAGTATCAGCCAGTGATACCTTTTGTCACATGGAGGCATAGTGCTTGCACAACCTGCTTTATGTGTGAAAGGCTGATGGTTAAATCACTTCAAAGGTGATTTCTTTTTTATGTGTATGAATGTACTGTCTGTATGCAGGTTTGTACACCCACATCATGCAATGCCGAGGAGGTCAGAAGAGGGCGTCAGATTCTCCTGGAACTGGAGTTCTCCTGGAACTGGAGTTACAGACAGTTCTCAGCCACCACGGGGGTGCTGGGGATCGAACCTGGGTCCTCTTGCAAGAGCAGTGTTAACCGCTAGGCCATCTCTCCAGCCCCATCAAAGATGATTTCAAAAGCAACTTTTTGCACTAAAATGATTCATTCAACTTCACAGATAATGTTCCATTACTGAACTTACAAAAGCATATGCTTTAAGTATAATTCTCAAATTATTCAAAGTATTGGTACTCTGTTTTATTACCATTGAACTACACAATTTCACCCCTTCGTCTAGAGACACCACACAGGCAGCCAAGGAAACCAATGAGTATCTGACTGAGCCCAAACAGGACCTCGAGAATTCCAACAAGCAGGAGACCCAGAAATACTGAGAAGTGGAAAATCCGGTGTCTGTCGTCTTCAGAATTGGAGCTGGGTATTCTCCACTTAGTGACCATGCTATCTGCACGGGTGGCAGAAATACAAGTGTCATTGAAGAACCACTGCAGATGAAAGGATTCCAGATCAAAGTTACTGGGGGAGGAAAAAAAAAAAGTTATATATGTTGTGCATAGAAAGGATATAAAACAAAATCCTAATGCAGTAAAACAGTGTATGCTTAAGAGACTGTGCACAGAAGGCATAGCCAAGACCTTGTTTTCTGAGCATGTGTCCATAAGTCCTAATAACTCTAAAGCTGGGATTCATTGCAGACCGCAGCATTAAGCAAGCATTTCTGTAGAACACCCGATCTTGAGGTGAACCACACAGCATTGATGCTTTTTTGTAGGGTGACAGCAGCACATGTCATCTGTGTCACAGGTTCAGCCTCTTCAGGTCCTTCGTCTTGCCGAAGAGGAAAGCCTGTGGAGGAGCTCCTGCCACACTGTACAGTGAGCCAGGTGGATGGCTTTCACACGGCATTTCAATATGTCCAATTAAAGTGATGTATGCCAGTTCTAACGGAAAAGCCCTAACAAATGTATCCCATGTGCTTTTTCTTTGGTCTCTTGAAGACTTGGAGTACTCTTAGGAACTTGACATTCTAGACCCCAACAGCTGGCTCTGGACCTGAGAAAACATCTCCAACACATGGGGTGTGAGACTCCTGTGTGAATCCTCTGGAGACCACAGAGACGTTGGCCTCTTCTGCCCATTCGCTGGCCTCCCCGGCTAGACCAGGAGGGAAGGTGTCTGAGTGCTGGGGTCACACAATGTGGCCTGCTGCCCTCTGCATGGTGTCATTGCCTGAAGGGTGATGTGTTTAGTCTTACACACTGTCTATCAAGGGAGCTTCTTAGGTTTTTGTTTAATTTACAATAACTGCTATACAAATTTTGAGAGATTTTTTGTTTTTTTAATACAGGTAGGGGAGATGGTGGAAAACAGTTGTTTTCATATAAACATAAAAATCTGGTGTTTTTCCAAACTAAGTGGTTAATTACAAATTATACCTAGATTTATAATCTTTATCATTTACACATCACTTCCAATATTATACATTCCATACTTAAATACTGGTATTCCCTCTAAATAGCATGAGCACATGAATCTACTGACTGCTGCGTTTCTCATGTTTTTATTAAATTTTTTAATTACAACTTCAACTGCTGACCTCCACATGCATGCACACGTGTGCACACACATTTGAACATGTAGACCACACTGACACAAAGGTAATAGACATAGCATAAGAAGTAAATTCCCTGAGCCGGGTGTAGTGGCGCATGCCTTTAATCCTAGCACTTGGGAGGCAGAGGCAGGTGGATCTCTGTGAGTTCAAGACCAGCCTGGTCTACATGGTGAGTTCCAGGACAGCTGGGGCTACAGGAAGACGCTGTCTTATGAGTATGTCACCTGCATGTATGGAAGGCCACCATGTGCCTGCAGTGTCTGCAGATGCCAGAAGAGAGCATCAGATCCCCTGAAGCTGGATTAATGGACAGTTGTTAGCCACATTGTGGGTGCTGAGAATCGAACTTGGGTTCTTTGGAAGAAGAGCAAGTGTTCTCAACCACTGAACCATCTCTCCAGCCCCAGCCATGAAGTTTAGAAGACACTCAGACATGAAAAAGCCACGGAGATAACGAGACCTTTTAGAGGGACGGTACTCTGAGCGTTCTGTGTGGTAGTTCCTGATAAGCCAGACCGTGCCTGTTGTTATTAATGTGACAGGCCACTGAGAATGTTCCAGTAGTTGGAATAAAGAGGAGCCTAACATTGTACACTGTACTGTCTAGTTAGCTGCAGCTACTCGAGAATCTTGCAAAATGCTACTTACGTCAAGTTTTTCAGTGAAAAGTCACAGCTGACAGAACTGTTGGCTTGAGAGCTGCAAATGAGAGGACCGCTCACAAGAGCCTGGAGTGACACCAACATGCAATACACTGCACCAATAATTGTGATCACATTCAAAAGCGATGAAAGAAACATCTGGAAAATAAAACACCTGCACACGTTATTATCTGTCCTCATTTGATACAGTCTTATTTGGTCAGATGTGGCCATTTCGCTCTGTGGTTCTACATCTTTTTCTTTGTGTGGTGGGGAGAGGGGGGTCTCTGTGGTGTGTGTTCCTGTTCATCTGGATGTGTGTTTGGAGACAGGGTGTCACTGAATCTGGAGCTCTTCAATTTGGCTAGGCTGACTGGCCAGTGACTCATACCCACTGGGCTAGGCCCCTGAAGCATTAAGGCAGGCACTGCTGTACCCTGCTTTTCTGTGGGTCCTTGTGCTTATATGGCACACTCAGCCATCCGCCTAGGCCCATGTTCTAAATCTTAAGGCTACAGTTTAACTGGATGTAAATTACAAAAGAGGCACAAAGCAAAGTCTGCCGTTGAATTACACATGCTAGAAGATAGCTGGGCTTGCCACTGTCTGAAAAACCTCAATTCATATTCCTGAGCTCTGCCTGTTCTTCCAGCCACAGATCCGATTCCTCTGTACGTGTGTGCTGATTGCTCCACTGAACCTCCACCAGATCCTAACCACCAGCATTTCTTGGGTCTCTAGTCTGCTCCCAAGTCTTCCATCCACGTTTGGAGCCAATGCTGTAAGTGGCTGGTATCCCATCCCGCAGTGGCCAATGACAGCACAGTGAGGAACAGGGCTTCTCCGCTCGCTCACTTGCTCGCTCGCACACTGGCGTGGGCATCTTGCTATTAGACCTTTCCCATGTTGAATGGGATGCTTCAGCATGCCTGGTCCCCACCCACCCGATGGCCAGCTTGATAACCAAAAACATGTCTCTAGACAGTGGCAGATATCTCTTTGGGGTGGGAGTAGAGGGACTAAATTTGCCCACAGTGGAGAACTACTGTGTTGGAGGGAGAGATTGGGTCTTAAGTCATGAGTCAGAGTCACAAAAACAGATAAAGTATGGAATTTGGCATAGGACAGGAAATGAAAATTAATGAGCATGTGTCCTCCTTCCCAAAATAAGCTGTCTGTTTCACAAAGTCAGTGATGATTATGATTATATCAAAATCAAAATTGAAGCAAGAGAATACTTTTCCTCTCCTTTGGTGGAAGAATACTGCAGCTCCAGAGCTCTTACGGGCTTCAGACCTCTCAGTGAATAGGCAAAGCGGCTCCCTTGTACAGATATGGAGAGGGACATAAGACCTTGAGTATATGATCTCATTTAATCCATGAGATAGATACTGTTTGATATTCTTGTTTGGGGAAGGGAAAATTCTACTCGAAGGAGGTGGACACCATGTCAGGATGTCATTTAGCAAATACTGCTTGCTGGGGTTTTACCCACCACATGTCCGCTAGCTGAAAACACACGATGATGGCTTTGGGATAAAATGTAGGTCCTGATTCCCCCACACTACTATGACCTGTGTGAGTTACAAAATTTACTCATTACGAAGTGCCACTGTGCCTACCTTTTGGTCATGTGCTGTTTCTGACTTGTCACTACATGGGGCCTGACTGTGCAAGATTTTAGACTTCTGTATTTCTTAGAATGCAGAGTCACTCAAATGGTTCAGCAAAACCATTTCATATTAAGAAACAAAAGGGGAAGGAAGCCAAGAACAGTTAAGGGAAAATAACAGGAAGTTAACATATGGGGGAGCCCCAGTGACCCCAATCTTGCCCTGGCAAGAGGGGAGGGGAATCTTATGATACTTTGATCTTATCTAGACTCAGAAGAAAACCAGTTATAACTTGGAACACCTGGCTGCCAACGGGTGGAAAACATTGCAACAAGGTTTTTGACATTAATATAAATAGGCAGTCGTAATTTAAGCCACTAGTACTATTATTATTAATAGCATGAATAATATGTAGTGCCTCTGTCATCCCCATCCCCGGCCCTTGGAGACACTCATGAAAGAGTCTATGAAATAGCATGACTGGACTGTTGTCAAGGTTGGTGTGAACAAAACCACCTAGGGACTTAAAGCCAGCACCCCTACATCATGAAGAGTTTCTTTGGTATTCCCAGCTGTCTGTGTTCTCAAAAAAAAAAAAATATATATATATATATATATAGAACTTGAGTGATCATTATAGAGATTATTGATAATTTCTTTATGAATGGGTATATGTAGGGGAAAATCCAAAGAAAATATGATTTCCTCAAAACTCAAGTGGTCTGATACTTTTTGAGTTCAAGAATTCAGACATGTACCAGATGTCACAAGGATTTGTGAGTACAACACAGAGTGATGTCAGGTCAGACTCCAGTTACGGATGAATGTATGAAATTTTCAATGTATGAAAAATGTGACTGGCAGGAGAAATCAAAAACCAGTGTTTGTTAACCCTGCAATGTAGCAAGAACAAAGATGGACTGGAAATATTGTAGTTAAAGTAATGACAATCCTAGATAAACACTGAATGCCAGAGCAGGCATTAAGAAAGATATCTGTGCTGGGCGTGGTGGCACATGCCTTTAATCCTAGCACTTGGGAGGCAGAGGCAGGCGGATCTTTGTGAGTTCCAGGCCAGCCTGGTCTACAGAGTGATTTCCAGGACAGCTGGGGCTACAGGGAGACTCTGTCTCAAAAAGACACACACACACAAAAAAAGAAAGATATCTGCAGCTGGGCATGGTGGTGCACGCCTTTAATCCTAGCACATGGGAGGCAGAGGCAGGTGGATCTTTATGAGTTCAAGGCCAGCCTGGTATACAGAGTGAGTTCCAGGACAGCTGGGACTAAAGAGAGACCCTGTCTCAAAAAGAACAGAGAGAGAGAGAGAGAGAGAGAGAGAGAGAGAGAGAGAGAGAGAGAGAGAAGAGAAAAAGAAAAAGGAAAGGAAAGAAAGAAAAAGAAGAAAAAAGAAAAGAAGAAAGGAAAGAAAAATCTGCAGTAGACATTATTCCCTTTAAGACAGTGCTTCTCATCCACCCCACACTGGGATCTACCCAATGCTTCTGAACACAAGTGACACCAAGACTGCTGATATTCCTGAAATCTCCCTGATGATGTGCATGTTCTCCTCTGGGAACCATGGCCTTAGGTCCTGTTTGCCAAGCTCAGCCAGATGTATTCATCATGAGTTCCATAGAGAATTAGGAAACACAGTGTCAGGTTCCTGCCAGAAACAGTGTAAAGATTGTGAATTTGGGAGTCTGGTGGATTTGTAAAATGCTCAGTGTGCCACGCTGGTAAAGTATTTCCTTTATTGAGCATCAGTTTCTTGGTCAGTAAAACTCACTCTTACCATTGCCCACATCAGGATTTTGAGGAGACTAAATATTATAGCATAAATAATTTAGTAGTGTTTTTTAAAGTGTTCCGAATAAAGTGACAACTAGATTACTAAATACTAATTTACTTTAACTTAGTTACCACTGTATATATAGTTGGTGTTAAATGTATGAAAAATAATTGCTGTCTCCTTTCAGGACAATTATTATTTGGATCCTAGCAAACCAGTCTTATGTATGCACAGGAGAGGACTGAAGATACATTTTCCATAAGTCTTTTAGATGCACTATAAAACTAACAAGTATTTCAGTATTAGTAAATTATGAAGTTGATTACATCTCTGGGTGTGGCATGAATGACTTTTGAAATGTGAGCTCAAAGCTAAATTTCTGAGGAGAGAAAACTAGTTCTCTCGTTGCCCATATGAGTGTCCAGCCATCCCCAGTGGCACGCTTTTAAGACTGAGGCTGGCCCCGGGAACCTGCTGTGACAGCAGGTGCTGGTGGCTCTGATCACTGTTAATTGACTGCTCCATACTCACCCCAGTTCTGTTGTTGCAACACGCTCTTTTCCTTGCCGCCAGTGACATCGTCATTGCTGGAATGACCTGGAAATAGCATGACAGAAAAAATGAGTACTGTCACTTCTCAGCAGATGAGAATCAGTCATGCCATCCCCGTTTCCCATTGGGGGAGTCAGGGCGCTAGAGAACAAAGCGGGCACTTGGCAATGTCCTTGCACTGTGAGCCTTGTGGTTCAGTTTGGATCATAAAGGTCACAAGCACAAGAGTGGAGGTAGCAGTTAGGAAGTGTTCCGTCTTCGACTCTGAGTCAGCTACAGACCACCTGGATTTTACATAGATTAGGATGAATTACTTGAGAACTGGTTTGGAAGGAATCTTAAAGAATTGGCTTTATCACCCCAAATTTACCTTTTATCCTCTCCTTCCCTCACTTTCCATCCCTCCTACCCCCGTCTCCCTCTCTCCCTTTGTCCCTCAAGTTTGTATAACTTGCACCCACTTGCCTAATTTCTCACAAATTGCGTGAATTACTCTGGCAAGAAGGAAACTGATGGTTTGTTTACCTGGCAGTTGGCAGTGAGAAGCCCGCCGCACTCCCAGGGCCACTATCATCTTGCCTATCTCTAGCCTCTATTTGACAATGACTTTGATTCCACACCCTCTTCTGCTCCTGTGTCTTTGGTATATGCCGATCTTACTTAACAATGAAGTTCAGAAGTCTTGGAGAGCTGTAAATGTTGTCATGTTCTTGGGTGTTAGCTTTCAACTTGGGAACACCCAGGCAGCAGCTATGACTAGGAGTCGCGGTCCCTAAAGGGTGGCCCGTCAGTGGCTTCCTTCCACTTGTGAAATCTTAGCTTGGACGAGCATTTGCCAGCCCAGCCCAGCTGCCCTCGAATCCAGGCATCTGTTCCTCTTTTGTAACAAATTACAAACCCTGTAACCACACAACAGGTGCTGTTACTGGAATCTACCTGTTTCAGTTCATGCCTCTGATGTGGGGCGGATGTATGTAGTAGTCCCTACCCCTATTTACCTCTGCCACAACAGGCAGAGAACGTTTAAGAGGCATCTGTAAGCAAAGGGGAGGTCAGAGCCCAAGCCAGACCTGAGGGCTCTTGACCACTGTCCCCGCATCTCAACTGATTCTTCAAGTTCTTCCTTCTTCCTTCAAAAAGCCATTCATTCTTGTCCTCTGCACCTTCCCATCCTTGCTCATTTCAGGGTCCCTCTATTGGTTCCTTCCACAGCCCCTTTCTCCAGGGCCACATCTACTTCCTGTCTTCTAAAACGGATTTAAGAGTGAGGCCTGTCAACAAGGCAGCTTTTTTTTTTTTTTTATTTTTTTTTTTTTTTTTTTTTTTTTTTTTTTTTTTTTTTTTTTTTTATTTTTTTTTTTTTATGTGTATGAATGTACTGTCTGCATGTAGGTCTGTGCACCCATGTCGTGAGGGCATCAGATTCCCCTGGATCTGGAGTTCTCCTGGAACTGGAGTTCTCAGCCACCATGTGGGTGCTGGGGATTGAACCCAGGTCCTCTGCAAGAGCAGTCAGCGCTCTTGACCACTAGGTTATTATATAACAAGTCATGTTGAGTAAATAGCCAAGTGTGATTCATCACTTCATTTTGTAAGTAGTTTGACTGGAACTCTATCCTGTGCATTCATTTGTATAATGTCTATGGCTACTTTTGCATCAAAATAATAGAGCATATCTGAATGCATAAGGTTTTGAGTCTGTACTTTGCCATTAAGAAATTAAGCCTTGGGGGGGGGGCTGGAGAGATTGCCTAGTGGTCAAGCGCGCCAACTGCTCTTGCAGAGGACCAGGTTTCAATTCTCAGCACCCATGTGGCGGCTAAGAACCATCTTTAACTCCAGTTCCAGGGGAATCCGACACCTTCCTCTGACCTCCATGGCATTGCACGACATGGGTGCACCAACCTACATGCAGACAGTATACTCATACACATAAAAAATAAATAAATAAATAAATAAATAAATAAATAAATAAATGAAATTAAGCCTTGCTATTCTTGTTTTTATAAATGACCACCGTTCATTTTCCATACCAGAAAACCATACTTTCCTATAGCTTTAGAAGTTGTATAATTTTACAAAGGACAATTAAAAACTGCTAGAAATCAGGCTTTGGGGAGTCCTCTAAGCCCTTGAACAAAAGCAACACACAAAGCTATAATTCAGCAAGAATATAGAAATGGGTTGGCAAGATGGCTTAGTGGGTGAGCCACTTGTCTCACAAATCTGACAACCCGAGTTCAATCCCCAGAACCCACATACAGATGGAAGGAGAGAGCCGACTCCACAGAGTTGTCCTCTGACCTCCATATATGTGTCATGGCATGCAAATGCTCGTTGACAATAATAATGAAGGCAATTTTTTTAAAAGACTGTAGAAGCTATACTTTACAGATGGTTTTATCGCACTTTTAGCTGTTTAACTTTCAGCCATTTGTTTCCTGTTAAGACTCTAATAACTGACTTTGACAAATTATTTCATTCATTATGTAAATGAATGAAAGCAATAAAAGAATGATTAAGATTGAGTTTATAATTAACTTATTGTAAAATAAAAGAGCTTTTTAATTTGTATTTTTCCAGGAAACATTTTAAATATTTTTAATGCTTGAGCAAGTAACATTGATTTCCCCCCTTTAGCAGATAACGTTAAAGATAATTAACTATGTGCATTTTTACTTAGTCATCGTTTCAGAAGATAAAAGGTTTACCTCTGCTTGAGATAAGTGCTAAAATCATTAAATAAATAATTTCATGAATTAATCAAAAATGAGTCCCCAAGTTTGTATTATTTGCAGTTTCCTGTAAAATCTCCCATTTCTGAAGCAATCTCACTTTGAAATGTTCAAGCAGTTGTCCAAAGATTTCAATGACTGTGCTTATCGTAGGCCATGATATCTTCCCTACAAACTGCAGGAGTTTAAACTAGTCGTTATTTATAAATGTTTTATTTATATATTTTGACTTTATATGTTTGAGTATTTTGCCTGCATGTGTGTAGGTGCATCTGTGCCATGCAATGCTCTCAGAGGTCAGAAGAGGGCATCAGATCCCCTGGAACTAGAGTTACTGACAGTTGTTACCATATGAGTGCTGGGAGTTGAACCCTGGGTCTTCTACAACAATAGCCAGTCCTCTTAAGTGCTCAGCCATCTTGCCAACCCCTAAACTAGTCAATATTTTGACAGATGTGAAGGACAGTCCCCTTGGGAAAGACATGCTTCCATATTCTATGTAGAGGAGGGATCAAGGAAGCATGCTTCCATTCTGAGCCCTTCTGCCACCCATAAGCTTGTGGGGCCAACCTCCAGTCTGAAGTTAATGACAGGCTATAATATTATGGAGAGGAATAGCCTGGTGGTGTTGATATTTTTGGTTAATATTTATTGAGAGTAGTAGGGTAGACCTGGCTGTGATACAAGGAAGTCCAGATTCTCTGAACTGTTTCACAAATATATGGAAGCTTTCCATGAGTCAGTTTCTTGGTTCCCTTTATTTCATGGATTTAATATTTCACCTCTGTGGCCCTGAAACAGGGGTTGAGGACCATGGTACTAACTAGACTTAGTATCAGATAAATCTGGAGTTGGGTTTCCCACCCTTTGTGTGGCTTTATTAACATTCTCAGCCTTCTGTCTGCTAGGCTGTAAATTACAAGTGATGATCACTGCCCAGATGATTGCAGAGTTTGAGTGAGGTGGTGTGGTGGTAGAGGGACCTAGTGGTTGAAACCTAGAAGGCTGTCAAATGCAAGATTAAGTTGGACATGGTGGCACATGCTTTTAATCCTAGCACTCAGGAGACAGAAGCAGGTGGATCTTTGTGAGTTGGAGGCCAGCCTGGTCTACATAGGGAGTTCCAGCCAGCTTAGGGCTACAGGGAGACCTTCCCTGCTGTCTCTTTGTCTCCTCATTCCATCAGCTCCCTGTCTTCCTAAAAGAAGACACAAGAAATACAGACAGACGGGTGCTATCACCACCTCGGGCTCTTGTGACACTCATATGAAAATTTAAATATTTTCTCATGGGTTTTTGGCAAGGACAAGCCATACTTAGAGCTACCCGAGATACTCTAAATGGATTCTCTTAGCCAGGACACCACTGAGAGCTTTGCAGACATTTCCATGGCTCAGATGCACTCAGCCAGCTCTGACTGTTTACATCAGATGCAGAGGAGGCCCGCCCTGCTGGCATGGAAAGGAGCCTCTTAGTCGGGAGGATGCAGGCCTGAGACTTCACACAGTTGAGCGGTATGTTTTCGCTTTCCTCCTGGAGGCAGCTCTGACAGCATTTGAAGAAGCAGCCCAGACTTTGCAAAGGCTTTTCTCGTGCCTCTGTGTGCCTGAAGCAGACGGGTACATAGCTCACGATGGCAAAAGAAAAGAAGCCCTCGGCGGCCTGCGGGAAGGCTTCCTAGAACGTCTTTGTAATGCCGGCCTGTGCTCAAACCCACGTAACAGCAAAAGGGCACAGCTTTACATGTGAACCTTAATATCTTGTGGCATAAGGGGTTTTCATTGCTTGGGGGGAGGGGTGTCTGTTTGTTGTTGGTTTCGATTTTGTTCTTGGTGACATTAATCTCATTATTTAGCGCAGCTGACTTCAAACTCACGAAGTCCTTTGACCTCAGCCTGCTGAGTGCTAGGATTACAAAGACAACCCGCCACAAACAGCTCTAAGTGCAATTTTTATAAGTCTGAGGGTAAAAGCAGGAAACTGATCATCACCAGGAATTAGTGATTCAAATCTGTGTATGTTACTGCATACCTGGAATCGCAGTGAGATTCTGGGAGGGGAAAGGTAACAGGAGGTGGGGGGGGGGGTAGGAGGGGGAGGGGGAGGGGAGGAAAGGAGGTGAAATGAGGAAGGAAGGGAGGTGAGAAAAGGCATGTATCCCCAATAATTAGTGATCCACATAGACTTTGAAGCGACTTACATGTTTCATTACCTGCTAAACCATAGTAATACCAGTGTTTACACACACACACACACACACACACACACACTATCCAAGCAGAAGCTCATTTCTCTAGCACTAACTAGACCAGCTGATGTGCCACACAAGTGATAGAACAAACAAAAGCCCCGACAGGCTGAACTGTCAACTTAAGTTCCCAGCAGCCCCATGGTCCAGCTATCAAAGCAACAGCATAGTGATTACCCGCAGTAATGTACCAGAGACAGACCTATAATGAGACATTCTTCAGACCAGAAGGGGACCCACTACCCAAGTGGATCCTACCCAGACTGACCATCAGCACTCTTGGGAGAAAGTCTGTAAATCTGACTCCTGAAGTGCTATGGTAGCTCTCATGGTCAAGAACACTTAACGAATTCTGTGTTGTACTGCTCACTGTAGTCACCATCATAAGACGATAAAACTCTATGGCTTTCTAGGCTCTATGGAACAAACAAAGCAACATGTCCTTGAGGTCAGAAACCAAGCGTCTCATTCTGTGTATCCTAGGCCAGCTCCTGGAAAAGCAGGCCACACCTCACCATACCGTCTCCAAGACAGTGGTCCTGCGCAGGAGTGCTCATCGCATGACCAACTTCCCACTCCTGTTGTCGTCCCATGTATACCTGGAGACTTGTTATGGGCTGAAGGGAAGTTGAGAGAATGGATTAAAACATGTACAACAGGCCTAGGAGTATAGCTCGGCAGTAGAGCATGTGCTTAGAATGTGTGAAGTTCCATTCCAAGGACCACATGGGAAAAAAAAATGGAAAAATAAAAGTATCATTAACACTAAGCGATAAAGTTCAGAAGAGCCTGTGAAGAAATGTAGTGATCACCTAACCAGCTTTCATCAATTTTTTTTCCTTTGCCTTAAACTCCCTAGTCTGGACCACATTTTTCTTTATGTAAATTAGCATTCTTCACACTATAGCAATATAAATCAATGCTCAATTATATTCCTAACTGTATCCTAAGAAGACATACCTTACTGCAAAGCTGGAAGTTAGCTTAAGGAGCCTGTAAAAGTAGGTGCAACCTTCTACAAGTCAAGTAAGTATTACTCACCATTAAACCTGCCCCTATAATTCCTGGGAACCACCACTCATAGCAGGAGATGGGGTTCTGAGAAGCTGAGTCTTCCTCCACTAAGCTGATACCCAGAGGTATGGCATTGAGGATCACTCCCAGCAGAAGCAGAATCAGTAGGAAGAATCCATTGCAGGATGTCCATCCCTCACAGCACGTCATGGTTACTCCGGTTCAGCCAGGAGCCTAGTCTGTGTGTCCTGGCTTGCAGAGCATTGGCTGGCCTTTTATCCAAATGTTCTGGTTAAAGATTAGCACTTATGAAAAATGAGTTTCGGAAAGCAGTTCAGAGTCCAATAGGGCAAGACATTATAAGAATTATGATGGGGACCAATAATCATTATATTATGATAGGGTAAAGGAAAATAGGCAGAAAAAAAATCTGTGGTTGCTAAGAGGTGAATTTGCACATGAATATGGATAAATCAAAACCAACATAAAAGGACTTGATTAACATAAATCCCTCTAAAACTTTCCTTTACTGGTATGCCCTATAAAAAGTAAAAGCAAGTATATGCAATTAGTGTTAGCTTCCTTTCATATGTTGTTGATATTATAATCAGCTATGAAATATCCTTATTTTAGAGTTGTTGAGTAAGAACATGAATGTGTATAGGATTTGGAAAAATATTTCTCCCCTACAAATATTCAAAATATTAGCATTCTGTTTCAAGCTGTTTGCTCACATATAGTACTTTTTCCATGCTGAGTTATTTTAGTCTTGTAGAATAGATCCTTTGTACACAGCCTACCTATGATGTGGAGGAGGTTTGGCTATGGCTGCTGCAGGGGAAGTGATCAAGTATGGAAATCAGGAAGAAAGCAATGGGAGAGTCTGGCTCCGTGCTAGCTGGGAGCCCCTCAAGAAAAGACTCAGACTCAGTCGCTAGGGATGGGCTGCACAGGCACAAGTCCTTAGTTAGACTGAGCGGCCATCATGATTCACCAGGGGCCACTTCTCTTGGTGGCTCCCCAGAGTCCCAGATGAGTGCTAGCCCCATCTTGATCAGGCTTCCCCAAACACAGAGGCCAGGTTTTAAAGGGTGGTGGCAGCCGCTGCCCCCTTTGTGCTAGAAGGGCCTGCTGCAGTTCAGTTCACTCCCTGTCCAAATGAGTCACTAGGCTAGGCTTGGAGTGTGCGTGGGTGGTGAAATTCAAATGAATACATCCAGAAGAAACTCTCAAAAATTAAACAGCTCTAATATCTAGCACCTTCCTTCTATGCCCAGGACACAGATTCGGCAGATGCTGTCGGAGATGATGAATGAGTGACAGTGGTGGTATCCACAGGAGCGGGGAACAGGAGGGAGAAGAAAGACAGGGAGGAGGGCTGTGAAAGGCTATCTTCTAGGCATGCAGACAGGGTCATCGTGAAAACACAGTACCCACAGTTATGGCACAGGGTATACCCTTTCAGTACTCAGGCATAAATGTGGGAAGAGCTGAGAGACATTTGGACCAACCACTGAGCACTTTGGGGCTGACAGATTTTGGTAGAGAGGAAGTCACTGTCCTCTGCTGTATACCTGCTATTGAGCCCACCAGGACCAATTATAACAAACCTAGGGTCACACTGACAGCAAACAGCCCTAGTTAAACTCACTGGGTCAGAAAACCAAACTTCATGAACATTGGAAAGAAATTTGCAGAAGCAAAAGAATTGACAGGAGTGGGAAGCAGGTAAAAGATGGTGGAGAAAGGGGAAATCTGTGTAAGCTACACGACCCCATTAAATAGTCAAAGAAAAAGTAATAAAAAAGAAACCATAGAGCATGTTTACATTGCCAAAGATGGTTTATTAAGCCTAGGTAAATGGATACATTAAATTCATACATTCTTCTAACCAAACTGTATTTATATATGAAGGAAGGAGGGAGGAGAAGAGAGGAGAGGGAGGGAAAGGAAAAGGAAGGAAGGATATGTAGGGAAAGACAGGGAGGGAAGGAAGAGGGAGGGAAGGAGCAAACAGAAGAATAGGGAGAAGAAGGGGAAGAAGGAGAGAGGGGGGAGAGGGAGAGGGAGAAGGAGAGGATAGAGGGAGAGGGAGAGAAATGATAAGGGATAGAGAGAGAGAAGAGTATGAAGAGGGAAAGGGAGGTTGAGGTAAACAGATGTAGGCAATGGGAAACAGAGGAATGGAGGGAGAGTGAAGTAGAGGGAAAGCCAGGAAGAGCAATGTAGACTGAGTGGGAAGGAGATGGAACAGAGGGATTGAAGGAAATTGAGGGGAGGAGAGGGAGGTAGGAAACAGGAAGGAAAGGGGAGGGAAAGAGAAAGGAAGAGGAAGAAAGAGGGAGAGGGAGAACTCGAAATTATTAGTTGAGGAGCTGGAGAGATGGCCTAGCGGTTAAGAGTGCCGACCGCTCTTACAGAGGACCCGGGTTCGATCCCCAGCACCCACATGGCAGCTGAGAACTGTCTGAAACTCCAATTCCAGGAGAACTCCAATTCCAGGGGAATCCGACACCCTCTTCTGACCTCCGTGGCATTGCATGACACACGTGCACAAACTTGCATGCAGACAGTACATTCATACACATACAGAAATAAATAAAATTAAAAAAGGAAATTATTAGTTGAGTAATTGAAAGAGTGAGCAAATTCCTGACTCCTATGTACATTAAGGGGTTCTAAGAGATTAGTAGTTGGATGGCTGGGAGATGTCTCAGTTGAAAAAGTGCTACATAAGCATCTGGCCCTGAGTTCTATTTCCCAGCTCCAGCATAAAAACTGAGCATGGTTGTCCTCACCTGTAACCAATGCTAGAAGGATGGGGATGAGAGGATCCCTGGGGATTTCTAGACAGTCATGCTAAGCAAAGCTCTGAGCTCAGGGATAGAACACATCTCAAAAAAAATAACATAGCAAGTGATAGAGGATGCCCTCCAAAGCCAACTTCTGACTTCCACGTGCTCACAAACAGAACCACATATGTGTATACATACCCCACAGAGATGGGCACACATACAAATACACACCAAATGCAGACAGACACACACAGATACATCATACACACATACATGTACATACAGATACACAGACATTCACACACTTATTCATACTTCTCTTCACAAACATACACAAACATTAACAAATATATACATAACTTCATACACACGTANTACAAATGGACGTGTGGAGGAGGGTAGGGAAGATGTCTTCATACAGCTGGGGGAAGAAAAGGCTTCCAAGTTCTTGATTTATTTGGGGAGATAAATTTGATTTTGTATTACTTTCAAAATCTTTTAAGATTTGATTTGTGGATTTCTTTGTTAGTGTTGGGGCATGGGGGGCTAGGCACCCTCAGGTTCAGAAGGATGGTGTCGAACAAAAGAAGCGGACTTCCAGGCAACTTGTGAGCTAACACAGTTGTGGGTGCCGTACCGGCTCCAGGTCCCAAGCCAGTCTAGCCCATTGATCCATCTATCCAGCCTCATTTTCCAATCTAAGTAATGAAAATTGATAATACAATTTTAAAGATGGATAACCTCATGAGAATTTAGATTGTTAGTTTTCGTATGTTTTCATAACATTTTAAATACAGTACGTTACATTTTGTACTGTTTTTGAAGATTAATATATATAGAAAACAGCTTTTTTTTTACATAAACAGCATGCTTTTCAGCTCTCTTACAATGTGAATCGTGCTCCTCAACTGATGACTGTATAGCAAATATGGTGCATCTACACAATGAAGTTTGTTCAGCAGTAAAGACAACTGACATCATGAACTTTGCAAGTAAATGCTGGAGCTAGAAGAATATTATGCTAAGTGAAGTAACGTCCAGAAAAATAAACCATGAATGGTATCCCTCATTTCTCGCTGTCGCACAAGTTACCTACTTATCAAGGCAAATTGGTGACATTAATGTTCTATTTCTCTTATCTAAAAGCAACTGTGCTTGTAGATGTGAATCCTTAATGGGCTCTAGATTAACCACTTATTTCCGACCTTTATTAATTTCGTACAAGGGTAGAAGGTATCGTTTCGCATATTAGCAGCAAATATTAAATATTCAACATTTTAAAAGGGAACTACAATGTGAATCCTTTTTCAAAATAGATTTTGAATACCATACCAGTTTATTTTCAGACGACATGATTTTAGTACATTTGTGACACATGTATAAATGCCTATGTTGAAACCCCATTATGGATTGGAGGAACAACAACAAAAGAACTGGGGACAGGGCCCGACCATGGTGGCACACGCCTTTAATCCTAGCCCACTTGGGAGGCGGGGCCAGGTGGATCTCTGTGACTTCAAACCCAGCCTAGTCCTGGTTCTCGTAGTGAGTTCCAGAACACGCCAGAAGTACCGGGAGACCCTTTTGTCTCAACAAAGATCCAAAATAATCATAATACTAATTAAAAACGAACGGGACAGGAAAGCGCACCATGTAGAGTTCTTCCCCCCAATAAATAATGCTCTGCTTTGAAAATCTTTGGAAAGACTGAGAAAAAGATTTACGATATATATGTATGGCAGAATGCGCAAACTTAGGAGGGGCGGGCAGGGATGGGGAAAACGAGTTGGATTGGACGACGAAGTGGGGATATGAAATGCACAAAATTTCAGTAAAATATTAAAATCCTATACACAGCATAGAACTGTGGGAATGGGCAGCAGGCCTCAGGCCTTACCAAATGAACTAATGGCAACTGATAATTGTTGGGTGAGAAAGAATTGATCTTTTTTTTTTGTAATTCATTCTTATTTCCATCTGTGTATGAATGTTTAATGCTGCCTGCAGGTTTGTGTCATCTGGTTCACGCATGCCTCAGAGGTCAGAAGAGGATGTCCAGATTCCCCTGGATGGAGTTAAGCGGTTCTCAGCCACATGTGGATGCTGGGGATCAAACCACCAGTCCTCTGCTAACGGAGCGGTTGGAGCTCTTAACTACTAGGTCCATCTCAAGCTCCCTCTACGCCGTTTTAAGTCTAATTTGGATGTAATCTTTGCAGGATCCTCTGGACTTTGCCCTTCTTCCCTCTAACTTCACATTGATGTAAATAATCATCATGTTTTTGTCTGCTTGGAGGGCCTCACTCCTGCACCAAAGATCATCTCAGGGAAATTTACTTCGAAAACAGCTTTTATAAGACCGAGTTTTTCCTAGGTATTATAAAATTATGAAACTAGAGTAGACTCAATTGCCTTGTCCTGTAATCTCAATACAACATTTTCTGTCACTTCAGGGTTTTGGCTTAGTATTTTAAAACATGGCTTTCCCTCTAAACATATAAATATGTATTTCTCAAAAAACTATGAACACTACCTCTATAACCATCAAAAGATATGTCCTAACAAGTTTTACACTAAACACATCAACCAACACACACCCAACACACACACACACACACAAAACAAAAAACAAAGCACCCAAAGGAAAGGTCCCACCCTTCTTCTACGTATCAGCCCAGTGCACCTTTTGTCACATGGAGGCATAGTGCTTGCACAACCTGCTTTATGTGTGAAAGGCTGCGGATAAAACACTTAAAGGTTATTTATTTTTTAGTGTCTGAATGTACTGTCTGTTATGCAAGTTTGTGCACCCACATCATGCAACATCTGCGTGGTACTGATGGAGGTCAGAAAGAGGGCGTCAGATTCTCCTGGATGGAGTTCTCCTGGGATTGGAATTACAGCAGTTCCTCAGGCCACCACGGGGGTGCTGGGACTCGAACCTGGGTCCTCTTGCAAGAGCAGATGTTTTAACCGCTAGGCCATCTTCCAGCCCCACAAAGATGATTTCAAAAGCAACTTTTTGCACTAAAATGATTCATTCAACTTCACAGATAATGTTCCATTACTGAACTTACAAAAGGCATATGCTTAAGTATAATTATCAAATTATTCTAAAGTATGGTACTGTTTTATTACCATTGAACTACACAATTTCACCCCTTCGTCTAGAGACACCACACAGGCAGCCAAGGAAACCAATGAGTATCTGACTGAGCCCAAACAGGACCTCGAGAATTCCAACAAGCAGGAGACCCAGAAATACTGAGAAGTGGAAAATCCGGTGTCTGTCGTCTTCAGAATTGGAGCTGGGTATTCTCCACTTAGTGACCATGCTATCTGCACGGGTGGCAGAAATACAAGTGTCATTGAAGAACCACTGCAGATGAAGGATTACCAGATTCAAAGTTACCTGGGGGAGGAACAAAAAAAAAAGTTATCTATGTTGTGCATTAGAAAGGATATTAAAACAAAAATCCAAGCAGTAAAATACCCAGTGTATGCTAAGAGACTGGCACAGAAGGCATAGCCAAGCTACCCTTGTTTTTGAGCCTGTGTCCTATAAGTCCTAATAACTCTAGCTGGATCATTGCAGACGCCCACGAGCATTCGCAAACTTAAGCATTTTGTAGAAACACGGATTCTTGGGTGACACCACCACAGCATTGATGCTTTTTTTGTAGGCGGTGATCAGCAGCACCGTCATCTGTTGTCACAGGTTCAGTCTCTTCAGGTCTTGTCTTGCCGAGAGGAAGCCTGTGGAGGAGGCTCTGCCCACACGTACCAGGAGCATGGTGGATGGCTTTTCACACGGCATTCAATATGTCCAATTAACGTGATTGTTATGCCAGTTCTCTAACGGAAAAAGCCTAACCAATGTATCCCATGTGTTTTTCTTTGGTCTCTGAAGACTCACTTGGAGTACTCTTGGAAATTGCACATTCTAGACCCACAGCTGGCTCTGGAACTGAGAACAACATATACCAAATCACATGGGGTGATGGGGGGATCCTGTGGGGACATCCTCTGGAGACCACAGAGACGTTGGCCTCTTCTGCCCATTCGCTGGCCTCCCCGGCTAGACCAGGAGGGAAGGTGTCTGAGTGCTGGGGTCACACAATGTGGCCTGCTGCCCTCTGCATGGTGTCATTGCCTGAAGGGTGATGTGTTTAGTCTTACACACTGTCTATCAAGGGAGCTTCTTAGGTTTTTGTTTAAGTTCCTAATAACTGCATACAAAGTTTGAGATGAGTTTTTGTTTTGTAAGTTACAGGTGAGGGGAGATGGGGACACCAGGTTTTCATATAAACATAAAAATCTGGTGTTTTTCCAAACTAAGTGGTTAATTACAAATTATACCTAGATTTATAATCTTTATCATTTACACATCACTTCCAATATTATACATTCCATACTTAAATACTGGTATTCCCTCTAAATAGCATGAGCACATGAATCTACTGACTGCTGCGTTCTTCCATGGTTTTTATTCAATTTTTTAATCGACAAACTTCAACTGCTGACCTCCACATGCATGCCCACGTGTGCACACACATTTGAACATGTAGACCACACTGACACAAAGGTAATAGACATAGCATAAGAAGTAAATTCCCTGAGCCGGGTGTATTGTGTTTTGTCGTTGCGCCTTCACTGCTTTTTAATCGAGCATTGGGATGCAGGCAGAGGCCGTGGATCTCTGTGAGTTCAAGACAGCCTGGTTCACATGGTGAGTTCCAGGACCGCTGGCACTACAGGACGCCGCTGTTCTTTATGCAGTATGTTCACCTGCATTCTGGAAAGGCCACCATGTGCCTTGCCGTGTCTGCAGATGCCAGAAGAGAGTATTCAGATCCCTGAAGCGGATAATGGACAGTGTGTAGCCACTTGGGGGGGGGAGAATCGGAACTTGGGTTCTTGGGAAGAAGCGCAAGTGTTCTCAAACCATTGACCCCTCTCTCCAGCCCCAGCCATTGACTTTAGAAGACACTCAGACATGAAAAAGCCACGGAGATAACGAGACCTTTTAGAGGGACGGTACTCTGAGCGTTCTGTGTGGTAGTTCCTGATAAGCCAGACCGTGCCTGTTGTTATTAATGTGACAGGCCACTGAGAATGTTCCAGTAGTTGGAATAAAGAGGAGCCTAACATTGTACACTGTACTGTCTAGTTAGCTGCAGCTACTCGAGAATCTTGCAAAATGCTACTTACGTCAAGTTTTTCAGTGAAAAGTCACAGCTGACAGAACTGTTGGCTTGAGAGCTGCAAATGAGAGGACCGCTCACAAGAGCCTGGAGTGACACCAACATGCAATACACTGCACCAATAATTGTGATCACATTCAAAAGCGATGAAAGAAACATCTGGAAAATAAAACACCTGCACACGTTATTATCTGTCCTCATTTGATACAGTCTTATTTGGTCAGATGTGGCCATTTCGCTCTGTGGTTCTACATCTTTTTCTTTGTGTGGTGGGGAGAGGGGGGTCTCTGTGGTGTGTGTTCCTGTTCATCTGGATGTGTGTTTGGAGACAGGGCCTCTGTCCACTGAATCTGACTCTTTAATTGGATAGGCTGACTGGCCAGTGACTCATACCCACTGGGCTAGGCCCCTGAAGCATTAAGGCAGGCACTGCTGTACCCTGCTTTTCTGTGGGTCCTTGTGCTTATATGGCACACTCAGCCATCCGCCTAGGCCCATGTTCTAAATCTTAAGGCTACAGTTTAACTGGATGTAAATTACAAAAGAGGCACAAAGCAAAGTCTGCCGTTGAATTACACATGCTAGAAGATAGCTGGGCTTGCCACTGTCTGAAAAACCTCAATTCATATTCCTGAGCTCTGCCTGTTCTTCCAGCCACAGATCCGATTCCTCTGTACGTGTGTGCTGATTGCTCCACTGAACCTCCACCAGATCCTAACCACCAGCATTTCTTGGGTCTCTAGTCTGCTCCCAAGTCTTCCATCCACGTTTGGAGCCAATGCTGTAAGTGGCTGGTATCCCATCCCGCAGTGGCCAATGACAGCACAGTGAGGAACAGGGCTTCTCCGCTCGCTCACTTGCTCGCTCTCGCACACTGGCCTGGGCATCGCTATTAGACCCTTTCCCATGTTGCATCGGGATGCTTCAGCATGCCGGTCCCCACCCCCCGATGGCCAGCTTTGATGATAACCAAAAAACATGTATCCTAGCAGTGGCAGGATATCTCTTTGGAGGTTGGGAGAGTATCGTAGAGTGGAACTAAACTACATTTTGCCCACAGTGGCGAATCCTGTGTTTGAGGAGGAGATTGGGTCTTAAGTTAGCAGTCAGAGTACAAAAACACGGATAAAGGTATTGGAATTGGCATAGGCCAGGAATGAAGAAACTTAATGAGCAGTGTCATCCTTCCCAAAAAATAAGCCGTCTGTTTCACAAATTCCGTGATTGCTTAGATTATATAAAACAAAAATTGAAGCCAGAAATACTTTTCTCCCTTGGTGAGAAGAATTACTTGCAGCTCCAGAGCTCTTACGGGCTTCAGACCTCTCAGTGAATAGGCAAAGCGGCTCCCTTGTACAGATATGGAGAGGGACATAAGACCTTGAGTATATGATCTCATTTAATCCATGAGATAGATACTGTTTGATATTCTTGTTTGGGGAAGGGAAAATTCTACTCGAAGGAGGTGGACACCATGTCAGGATGTCATTTAGCAAATACTGCTTGCTGGGGTTTTACCCACCACATGTCCGCTAGCTGAAAACACACGATGATGGCTTTGGGATAAAATGTAGGTCCTGATTCCCCCACACTACTATGACCTGTGTGAGTTACAAAATTTACTCATTACGAAGTGCCACTGTGCCTACCTTTTGCCGTCATGTTGCTGTTTCTGACTTGTCTCTATGGGCCTGACTGTTGCAAGATTTTAGACTTCGTATTTCTTTAGAATGCAGGTTAGGTACTCACCTGTCAGCAAAACCATTCACTATTAAGGTTCAAACAAATGGGAGTTAGGAAGCACGAAACAGTTAAGGGAAAATATACCGGCCGTCCCATTATGGGGGGCCCCAGTGACCCATCTGCCCTTGGGGCAAGAGGGGAGGGGAATGTATGATACTTTGATCTTATCTAGACTCAGAAGAAAACCAGTTATAACTTGGAACACCTGGCTGCCAACGGGTGGAAAACATTGCAACAAGGTTTTTGACATTAATATAAATAGGCAGTCGTAATTTAAGCCACTAGTACTATTATTATTAATAGCATGAATAATATGTAGTGCCTCTGTCATCCCCATCCCCGGCCCTTGGAGACACTCATGAAAGAGTCTATGAAATAGCATGACTGGACTGTTGTCAAGGTTGGTGTGAACAAAACCACCTAGGGACTTAAAGCCAGCACCCCTACATCATGAAGAGTTTCTTTGGTATTCCCAGCTGTCTGTGTCTCAAAAAAAAAAAAATGATATATTATTATATATCGCACTGAGTGATCATTATAGAGATTATTGATAATTTCTTTATGAATGGGTATATGTAGGGGAAAATCCAAAGAAAATATGATTTCCTCAAAACTCAAGTGGTCTGATACTTTTTGAGTCAAGAATTCAGGACATGTACCAGGATGTCAAGCAAGGCTTGTGAGTACAAACAGAGTGATGTCAGGTCACGCCTCCAGGTTACGGATGAATGTATGACATTTTCAATGTATGCAAAAAACATGGATGCAGGAGAAATCAAAACAGTTGTTTGTTAACCCTGCCATGTAGCAAGAAACAAGATGGATGGATAAATTGTAGTTAAAGTTCAATGACCATCAGATTAAAACACTGCATGCCAGAGCAGGCATAAGAAGTATCTGTGCTGGGCGTGGTGGCACAGACTTTAATCTTAGCACTTGGGAGGCAGAGGGCAGGCGGACTTTGTGAGTTCCAGGCCCAGCTTGCTCAAGAGTGATTTCCAGGACAGCTGGGTGCTACAGGGAGGATCTGTCTCAAAAAGACACACACACACAAAAAAGATAAGTATCTGCAGGGCGCATGGTGGTGCAGCCTTTTAATCCTAGCACATGGGAGGCAAGAGAGGGCAGGTGGATCTTTATGAGTTCAAGGGCAACGTGGTATTAACAGCGTGAGCTTCCAGGACAGCTGGGACTAAAGAGAGACCCGTCTCAAAACGAACAGAGAGAGAGAGAGAGGACGAGAGAGCGATGAGGGAGGGAGAAGAGAGAGATGGGTAGAGATGTGAGAACAGAGCGGGAGAGATGAGGAGGAGGGAGAGAGCGCAGAAGAGAAAAAGGAATAAGGAAAGGAAAGAAAGAAAAACGAAGAAAAAAAGAAACGAAGGTAAAAGGACAGAAACATCTTGCAGTAGACATTATTTCCTTTAAGACACGTGCTTCTCTCACTCCACCCCACAATGGGCATCTACCCAATGCTTCTGAAAACACAAGTGACACCAAGACTGCTGATATTCCTGAAATCTCCCTGATGATGTGCATGTTCTCCTCTGGGAACCATGGCCTTAGGTCCTGTTTGCCAAGCTCAGCCAGATGTATTCATCATGAGTTCCATAGAGAATTAGGAAACACAGTGTCAGGTTCCTGCCAGAAACAGTGTAAAGATTGTGAATTTGGGAGTCTGGTGGATTTGTAAAATGCTCAGTGTGCCACGCTGGTAAAGTATTTCCTTTATTGAGCATCAGTTTCTTGGTCAGTAAAACTCACTCTTACCATTGCCCACATCAGGATTTTGAGGAGACTAAATATTATAGCATAAATAATTTAGTAGTGTTTTTTAAAGTGTTCCGAATAAAGTGACAACTAGATTACTAAATACTAATTTACTTTAACTTAGTTACCACTGTATATATAGTTGGTGTTAAATGTATGAAAAATAATTGCTGTCTCCTTTCAGGACAATTATTATTTGGATCCTAGCAAACCAGTCTTATGTATGCACAGGAGAGGACTGAAGAACATTTCCATAAGTTCCTTCTAGATGCACATAAAAAACTAACAAGATTCTCAGTATTAGTACAATGTATGAAGTTGATTACATCTCTGGGTGTGGCATGAATGACTTTTGAAATGTGAGCTCAAAGCTAAATTTCTGAGGAGAGAAAACTAGTTCTCTCGTTGCCCATATGAGTGTCCAGCCATCCCCAGTGGCACGCTTTTAAGACTGAGGCTGGCCCCGGGAACCTGCTGTGACAGCAGGTGCTGGTGGCTCTGATCACTGTTAATTGACTGCTCCATACTCACCCCAGTTCTGTTGTTGCAACACGCTCTTTTCCTTGCCGCCAGTGACATCGTCATTGCTGGAATGACCTGGAAATAGCATGACAGAAAAAATGAGTACTGTCACTTCTCAGCAGATGAGAATCAGTCATGCCATCCCCGTTTCCCATTGGGGGAGTCAGGGCGCTAGAGAACAAAGCGGGCACTTGGCAATGTCCTTGCACTGTGAGCCTTGTGGTTCAGTTTGGATCATAAAGGTCACAAGCACAAGAGTGGAGGTAGCAGTTAGGAAGTGTTCCGTCTTCGACTCTGAGTCAGCTACAGACCACCTGGATTTTACATAGATTAGGATGAATTACTTGAGAACTGGTTTGGAAGGAATCTTAAAGAATTGGCTTCTACACCCCAAATTTACCTTTATTTCTCTCTTCCCTCTATCTCTCTCTCCCTCCTACACCCGTCTCCCTCTCTCCCTTTGTCCTCATGAGTTTATAACTTGCCACCCCACTTCCTAATTTTCACCAAATTGCGTTGAACTACCCTCGGCACGAAGGAAACTGGATGTTTGTTTTTATCCTGGCAGTTGGCAGTGAGAAGCCCGCCGCACTCCCAGGGCCACTATCATCTTGCCTATCTCTAGCCTCTATTTGACAATGACTTTGATTCCACACCCTCTTCTGCTCCTGTGTCTTTGGTATATGCCGATCTTACTTAACAATGAAGTTCAGAAGTCTTGGAGAGCTGTAAATGTTGTCATGTTCTTGGGTGTTAGCTTTCAACTTGGGAACACCCAGGCAGCAGCTATGACTAGGAGTCGCGGTCCCTAAAGGGTGGCACGTCAGTGGCTTCCTTCCACTTGTGAAATCTTAGCTTGGACGAGCATTTGCCAGCCCAGCCCAGCTGCCCTCGAATCCAGGCATCTGTTCCTCTTTTGTAACAAATTACAAACCCTGTAACCACACAACAGGTGCTGTTACTGGAATCTACCTGTTTCAGTTCATGCCTCTGATGTGGGGCGGATGTATGTAGTAGTCCCTACCCCTATTTACCTCTGCCACAACAGGCAGAGAACGTTTAAGAGGCATCTGTAAGCAAAGGGGAGGTCAGAGCCCAAGCCAGACCTGAGGGCTCTTGACCACTGTCCCCGCATCTCAACTGATTCTTCAAGTTCTTCCTTCTTCCTTCAAAAAGCCATTCATTCTTGTCCTCTGCACCTTCCCATCCTTGCTCATTTCAGGGTCCCTCTATTGGTTCCTTCCACAGCCCCTTTCTCCAGGGCCACATCTACTTCCTGTCTTCTAAAACGGATTTAAGAGTGAGGCCTGTCAACAAGGCAGCCTTTTTTTTTTTTTTTTAATTTAATCTTTTCCTTTTTTTCTTAATTCTTTTTTTTTTATGTGCATGAATGTACTGTCTGGATGAAAGTTTGTGCACCCGTATCGCGCAACACTGCGGAGGTCAGAAAAGGACATCGGATCTCCTGGAACTGGCGTTCTCAGCCACCCAGGGGTGCTGGGATTGAACCCAGGTCCTCTGGCCAAGAGCAGTCAGTGCCTTAACCACCGGTATTATATAACAAGTCATGTTGAGTAAATAGCCAAGTGTGATTCATCACTTCATTTTGTAAGTAGTTTGACTGGAACTCTATCCTGTGCATTCATTTGTATAATGTCTATGGCTACTTTTGCATCAAAATAATAGAGCATATCTGAATGCATAAGGTTTTGAGTCTGTACTTTGCCATTAAGAAATTAAGCCTTGGGGGGGGCCTGGAGAGATTGCCTAGTGGTCAAGCGCGCTCCAAACTGCTCTGCAGAGGACCAGGTTTTCCCATTCCAGCACCCTATGTGTGCGGCTAAGAACCATCTTTAACTCTAGTTCCAGGGGGAATCCGGCCCCCTTGACCTCCACGGCACTGCACGTACATGGGTGCACCAACCTACATGCAGACAGCTATTACCCTCATTTACACATAAAAAATAAATTAAAATAACTAAATAAATAAATAAATAAATAAATGAAATTAAGCCTTGCTATTCTTGTTTTTATAAATGACCACCGTTCATTTTCCATACCAGAAAACCATACTTTCCTATAGCTTTAGAAGTTGTATAATTTTACAAAGGACAATTAAAAACTGCTAGAAATCAGGCTTTGGGGAGTCCTCTAAGCCCTTGAACAAAAGCAACACACAAAGCTATAATTCAGCAAGAATATAGAAATGGGTTGGCAAGATGGCTTAGGTGGGTGAGCACCTTGTACCACATAATCTGGACAACCTGAGTTCCAAATCCCAGAACCCACATACAGATGGAAGGAGAGAGCCACCTCCAGAAGTGTCCTCTGATCTCCATATATGTGTCATGGCATGCAAATGCTCGTTGACAATAATAATGAAGGCAATTTTTTTAAAAGACTGTAGAAGCTATACTTTACAGATGGTTTTATCGCACTTTTAGCTGTTTAACTTTCAGCCATTTGTTTCCTGTTAAGACTCTAATAACTGACTTTGACAAATACTTTCATTCATATGTAAATGAATGAAAGCAATAAAAGAATGATTAAGATTGAGTTTATAATTAACTTATTGTAAAATAAAAGAGCTTTTTAATTTGTATTTTTCCAGGAAACATTTTAAATATTTTTTTTTTTTTTTTTGTTAAAATAATGCTGCGCAAGTAGTAACATTGATTTCCCCCCTTTAGCAGATAACGTTAAAGATAATTAACTATGTGCATTTTTACTGAGTCATCGTTTTAGAGATAACAAGGTTTTTCATCTGCTTGAGATAAGTTGCTAAAATCATAAAAAATTAACTTTCATGAATTAATCAAAAATGAGTCCCCAAGTTTGTATTATTTGCAGTTTCCTGTAAAATCTCCCATTTCTGAAGCAATCTCACTTTGAAATGTTCAAGCAGTTGTCCAAAGATTTCAATGACTGTGCTTATCGTAGGCCATGATATCTTCCCTACAAATGCAGGAGTTCTAAACTAGTCGTATTTAATAAAAAGTTTTATTTACATATATTTTGACTTATATCGTTGATACTTTTGCCTCGCCATTGTGTGTAGGTGCATCTGTGCCATGCAACTGCTCTCAGAGGTCAGAAAGAGGGCATCAGATCGCCCCTGGAACTAGCGTTACTGACAGCTTGTTACTATGAGTGCTGGGAGCTGAACCCTGGGTCTTCTACAAATAATTTAGCCAGTCCCTCTTAAGGCTCAGCCATCTTGCCAACCCCTAAACTAGTCAATATTTTGACAGATGTGAAGGACAGTCCCCTTGGGAAAGACATGCTTCCATATTCTATGTAGAGGAGGGATCAAGGAAGCATGCTTCCATTCTGAGCCCTTCTGCCACCCATAAGCTTGTGGGGCCAACCTCCAGTCTGAAGTTAATGACAGGCTATAATATTATGGAGAGGAATAGCTGGTGGTGTTGATCTTTTGGTTCTTATTTATTGAGAGTCGTAGGGTAGACTGGCTTGTGATCCAAAGGAAGTCCAGATTCTCTGAACTGTTTCACAAATATATGGAAGCTTTCCATGAGTCAGTTTCTTGGTTCCCTTTATTTCATGGATTTAATATTTCACCTCTGTGGCCCTGAAACAGGGGTTGAGGACCATGGTACTAACTAGACTTAGTATCAGATAAATCTGGAGTTGGGTTTCCCACCCTTTGTGTGGCTTTATTAACATTCTCAGCCTTCTGTCTGCTAGGCTGTAAATTACAAGTGATGATCACTGCCCAGATGATTGCAGAGTTTGAGTGAGGTGGTGTGGTGGTAGAGGGACCTAGTGGTTGAACTAGAGTGCTGTCACATGCACGCTTACGTCTGGACTTGGTGGCACATGCGTTTAATCCTATCACTCAGGAGAAGAAGCAGGTGGATCTTTGTGTAGTTGGAGGCCAGCCTGTCTACATAGGAAGTTCCCGCCAAGCTTAGGGCTACAGGGAGACCTTTCCACTGCTGTCTCTTTGTCTCCTTCTTCCATCAGCTCCCTTGTCTTCCTTAAAGAAGAACTAGAAATACAGACAGACGGGTGCTATCACCACCTCGGGCTCTTGTGACACTCATATGAAAATTTAAATATTTTCTCATGGGTTTTTGGCAAGGACAAGCCATACTTAGAGCTACCCGAGATACTCTAAATGGATTCTCTTAGCCAGGACACCACTGAGAGCTTTGCAGACATTTCCATGGCTCAGATGCACTCAGCCAGCTCTGACTGTTTACATCAGATGCAGAGGAGGCCCGCCCTGCTGGCATGGAAAGGAGCCTCTTAGTCGGGAGGATGCAGGCCTGAGACTTCACACAGTTGAGCGGTATGTTTTCGCTTTCCTCCTGGAGGCAGCTCTGACAGCATTTGAAGAAGCAGCCCAGACTTTGCAAAGGCTTTTCTCGTGCCTCTGTGTGCCTGAAGCAGACGGGTACATAGCTCACGATGGCAAAAGAAAAGAAGCCCTCGGCGGCCTGCGGGAAGGCTTCCTAGAACGTCTTTGTAATGCCGGCCTGTGCTCAAACCCACGTAACAGCAAAAGGGCACAGCTTTACATGTGAACCTTAATATCTTGTGGCATAAGGGGTTTTCATTGCTTGGGGGGAGGGGTGTCTGTTTGTTGTTGGTTTCGATTTTGTTCTTGGTGACATTAATCTCATTATTTAGCGCAGCTGACTTCAAACTCACGAAGTCCTTTGACCTCAGCCTGCTGAGTGCTCGGATTAAAGACATACACCGCCCACACACAAGCTCTAAGTGCAATTTTTATAAGTCTGAGGGTAAAAGCAGGAAACTGATCATCACCAGGAATTAGTGATTCAAATCTGTGTATGTTACTGCATACCTGGAATCGCAGTGAGATTCTGGGAGGGGAACTGTAACCGGAGAAGGTCGGGGGGGGGGGGGTTGGGTTTTTTGTTTGTTTGTGTTTGTGTGGGGGGAGGTGGGGGAGGAAGGGATGGAAGAGGAAGGGAGGTGAGAAAAGGCATGTATCCCCAATAATTAGTGATCCACATAGACTTTGAAGCGACTTACATGTTTCATTACCTGCTAAACCATAGTAATACCATGTGTTTCACACCCACCCACCACACACA
This sequence comes from Rhizomys pruinosus, assembly GCA_009823505.1. NCBI lineage: Eukaryota > Metazoa > Chordata > Mammalia > Rodentia > Spalacidae > Rhizomys > Rhizomys pruinosus. The sequence goes on along the minus strand of VZQC01014627.1, from coordinate 76,803 downwards.
AACACACACTTATCCGAGGGACGCTCATTTCTCTAGCACTAACTAGACCAGCTGATGTGCCACACAAGTGATAGAACAAACACCAGCCGACCAGGCTGAAACTGTCACCCTTACGTTCCCAGCAGGCCCCCTGGTCCCGTCTCCAAGCACCCAGCATAGTGATTACCGCCAGTCTGTACCAGAGCCCGACCTATACTGCGCCCTCTCAGACCCAGAAGGGGTCCCCCTACCCCCAGTGGATCCTACCCGCGCCCTTCCGCCCTGGGCGCCCGTCTGTCCCATCTGATCCTGACTTGCTATGGTACCGCTCTCATGGTTCACAGCACACTTAACGAATTTGTGTGTACTGCTACTGTAGTCCCCCTCCTCGCGCTCACCCTCCTCTGGCTTTAGGCTCCTGGCACCCCCACCGCCCCCTGTCTTCGGTCCGAAACCCCGCGTCTCCTTTGTTGTTCCTCGGCCAGTCCTGGAAAGCCGGCCACCCCTCCCACTTCCCGTCCCACGGGACCGTTGTCCTGGCCCGGTGGTCGGAGGTGCTCCCTCTCTGCCCAACTTCCCACTCTGTTGTCGTCCCATGTCACTGGAGCCTTGTCTGGGGCTGACGGGGCCGTTGCGAGCCCTGGCTTTTGTTCACCACATGTCTTACAACCGGCCTAGGAGTATAGCTCGGGCAGTAGCGCATGTGCTTAGCATGTGTGAAGTTCCATTCCAAGGACCACCTGGGGAAACAAAACCATGGCCACCTCCCCCTGGCTCATTAACCCTAAGTCGATCCCGTTTCCGCCGCGGCCTGTGGACGCCAGTACGTGCCCCACCCCGTTTCCTCACTTTTTTTCCTTTGCCTTACACTCCCTTTCGTCGGCCCCCATTTTTCTTTATGTACATTAGCATTCTTCACCCTATCGCAGCTCTACCTCCATGCTCCCTCCTTCTCACTGTTATCCTCCGTCCGGCCCTCCCTTCCTGCCCACGCTGGCCGTTCGCTTCAGGAGCTGTAAAAGTAGGTGCAAACCTTCTACCGTCAAAGTAAGTACTACTCACCATTAAAACCTGCCCCTATAATTCCTGGGAACCACCACTCATAGCAGGAGATGGGGTTCTGAGAAGCTGAGTCTTCCTCCACTAAGCTGATACCCAGAGGTATGGCATTGAGGATCACTCCCAGCAGAAGCAGAATCAGTAGGAAGAATCCATTGCAGGATGTCCATCCCTCACAGCACGTCATGGTTACTCCGGTTCAGCCAGGAGCCTAGTCTGTGTGTCCTGGCTTGCAGAGCATTGGCTGGCCTTTTATCCAAATGTTCTGGTTAAAGATTAGCACTTATGAAAAATGAGTTTCGGAAAGCAGTTCAGAGTCCAATAGGGCAAGACATTATAAGAATTATGATGGGGACCAATAATCATTATATTATGATAGGGTAAAGGAAAATAGGCAGAAAAAAAATCTGTGGTTGTAAAGAGGTGAATTGCACCTGAATTGGATAAATCAAAACCAATATAACAAGGAATTGATTAAACATCTAAACCTCCAAACTTCCTTTACTGGTATTGCCCTTATAAAAAGTAAAGCAAGTATATGCAATTATGTTAGCTTCCTTCATTTGTTGTTATATTATAATCAGCTATGAACTATCCTTTATTTTCGGAGTTGTTGAGTAAGAAAATGAATGGTATAGGATTTGGAAAAATATTTCTCCCCTACAAATATTCAAAATATTAGCATTCTGTTTCAAGCTGTTTGCTCACATATAGTACTTTTTCCATGCTGAGTTATTTTAGTCTTGTAGAATAGATCCTTTGTACACAGCCTACCTACCTATGATGCTGGAGGAGGTTTGCTATGGCTGCCTGCAGGGGAGGATCCAATATGGAATAAGCGAAGAAACGCAATGGGAGGAGTCTTGCTCCGTGCTAGCTGGGAGCCCCTCAAGAAAAGACTCAGACTCAGTCGCTAGGGATGGGCTGCACAGGCACAAGTCCTTAGTTAGACTGAGCGGCCATCATGATTCACCAGGGGCCACTTCTCTTGGTGGCTCCCCAGAGTCCCAGATGAGTGCTAGCCCCATCTTGATCAGGCTTCCCCAAACACAGAGGCCAGGTTTTAAAGGGTGGTGGCAGCCGCTGCCCCCTTTGTGCTAGAAGGGCCTGCTGCAGTTCAGTTCACTCCCTGTCCAAATGAGTCACTAGGCTAGGCTTGGAGTGTGCGTGGGTGGTGAAATTCAAATGAATACATCCAGAAGAAACTCTCAAAAATTAAACAGCTCTAATATCTAGCACCTTCCTTCTATGCCCAGGACACAGATTCGGCAGATGCTGTCGGAGATGATGAATGAGTGACAGTGGTGGTATCCACAGGAGCGGGGAACAGGAGGGAGAAGAAAGACATCGGAGGAGGAGTTGGGGCGGGAGGGGGGAGGAGAGGGGTGAGGAAGGAGGGGGGAGGAGAGGGGGGCGGAGAGGGGGGGAGGGAGAGCGGGAGGAAGGACGAGGGGAGGAGGATTCTTTCCATAGGCACAGGGGCAATGCATAGGGACGAGGAGAAGAAACACTTGTGCTGGAGAGGCCATTTGGTAGTAGAGGCCAGTAGAGGAGACTCGCCTCCGTGCTTCTACCTTATGAAAAAGCAACTGCAGGGCTCGCTCTGTTTCCATGAGCGATTCTTTAGTAAAGTTTCTATTTTTATGCAGACCCAAAGACTGTGAAACCAAAATCTCTGAAAAACCAGTTATTAGAAAGAATGCTAATGATCTGTCACAAATTCACCGGGAAGATCATGCTCAGAAGATGGCCTGGGAACCAGGGTTCCTTTCAGCTTTGGAAATTTGACCAAAAGGTGACGAGATGAACACTTCCTGTAACAATGTCAGTTGCCTGGAAAAGATCAAAATTCTTCCAAGGCCCTGTGTGAGTGACGGGGACGATACAGATGCAAATGAGGAGCTCTGGGTGCAACATTGCTCCAGTGGACCAGAGGACTAGGTGGGGATGGGGCTGGTTGTCTACAGATCCTTCCTTTTAGGTCATAAAAAATGCTGTGAACTCCCTAATTAAAAAGGCACAGGAGATTTAGGTCACCCAGAACTACTTTACTTCCATGTGGACTGCCGGAGCGGGCCGCCTGCCGACACGTGGTGGAACCGGCCCGCGCTTGCAGGGGGCAGAGCGTCAGAGAGACGGCAGACACGAGAGATGGGACAGAGGGACAGAGAGTGAGATGGTGGCTGGGGTCCACCCTATGGGGCCTCAGGTAAGTGGGCACATGTGTGCCCCTTAGGATTCTGGGAAACCCAGACCTAACATTCCAGCCTTTTGCTCATGATAAGGAAACTGGGGCACTGCTTTTCTCTCTTTTCCTGTATCTTGCTCAGAGTGATCAGGGGCGAAGTCTTGGTGGAACAGCTGTCAGGCTGGAGGGTTGACATTCCGGTTCCCATTTTGGTGCTGTGGGTGCTCCGCCAGTGGCGGTTTTTTTTGGTCCTCCAGATCGCATAGTGGCCAGTACTTTTAGTGGATGTTTTCTCTGCAACTTTTCAGTTGAGACTTATATGAGTATACCAGTGCCGGGACTTCACAGTACAAACAAGGGGCTACATTGTGCATTAGCAATTTGGAGCGGTTCCCGTCGCGGGTATGCAGCGCGGAGAGAGAGAGGACTTGTACCTTGGTTTGAGGAAGTGGAAAAAAAGTTTGTACACAGAGCTCTTGAATGAGGCCCAGCCTTGTTACACAGGGCTCCAGAATGAGAGCCATAAACATAAGAATATAAAAGGTGGTATTTTCTGGCATGGCACGTTAAATCTGTCACCTATCTCAGATATTTTCCAACATGACACAATAGATTCTTAACTTGGCACAGCGTCTCTACCTATCTCCTGATAAAACACAATTTTCATTTTCTCTTCTTTAGATTACATTTTCATGTTGGGGTGTTTAAAACCACACAGCTCAGATAAATGAAGTTTTGTTTTGGTGTTAAGGTCAGTGAGGTTCTGGTCCTTAACAGATCACTCAGGCCTTGCGCCTGACTCTCTTCACCAGTTCCAACTATGTGAGGAAAAAGTCAGGGCATTGCTTGGCACAACTTCCTTGAATGTGAGGAGTTTCTACTCTATATGGACTTTCCTCCTTTGGACACTGGCAGGACAAAGTCCTTTTTTTTGTTGTTTTGTTGTCTGTTTGTTTGTTTGTTCTTGTTTTTTCAAGACAGGGTCTCCCTGTAGTCCCAGCTGTCCTAGTCCTGGAACTCACTCTGTAGACCAGGCTGGCCTTGAACTCACAAAGATCCGCCTGCCTCTGCCTCCCAAGTGCTAGGATTAAAGGCGTGCGCCACCACGCCCCACCAGGATGAAGTCCTTTTTTGTTGTTTTTGTTTTTTGATCTTTTCGAGACAGGGTCTCCCTATAGCCCCAGCTGTCCTGGAACTCACTCTGTAGACCAGGCTGGCCTTGAACTCACAAAGATCCGCCTGCCTCTGCCTCCCAAGTGCTAGGATTAAAGGCGTGCGCCACCACGCCCCACCAGGATGAAGTCCTTTTTTGTTGTTTTTGTTTTTTGGTCTTTTCGAGACAGGGTCTCCCTATAGCCCCAGCTGTCCTGGAACTCACTCTGTAGACCAGGCTGGCCTTGAACTCACAAAGATCCGCCTGCCTCTGCCTCCTGAGTGCTAGGATTAAAGGCGTGCACCATCACTCCCAGCTCAGGATGAAGTCCTTTTAAGTGAATCTCCAAGACTTCTCTGGTGAGGGATGACTGGTGACTCACTGCCACAGGACATGCACAAAGGTGCGGATGCCAGACCCTAGGACCCAAGTCGACCTCAGAGGTTAGGGGCCAAAATATTGTCCCTTCAAATCCCTCTTGCCAAATCAGATTGGAGCTTTAAGTGTAGTTGCTAAACCTCCAAGAGGATTGTGTGAATTAATTTGGTACTTTGATTACCATACAACTCCTAAGTAAAGCTTGAACATTGACTTAAGCACTGTTAATAAGTTCTTAATTGCAGTGACAAAAATATTCTGATTAATAATAAAAGCTCATGGTAGGAGCCTGGTAGTGGCTGCAGCACAGGCTAGGAAAGGATGCTATTTACTGGCTTGTGTTGCTGGCTCATATTCAGCCTATTGTATACAATATAGAAATATCTGGCCAAGAATGGCATCGTCCATAATGGGCACAGTCCAATGAAGGCAATTGAGGTTTCTCAGGTCAGGAGTATCAAGTTGACATTAAACCTATGCAGTAAGTCTTCTACAATTTGTTCTTTAAGGTCTATAAAGCTCATTTGCAATGGATTTAAACCGTGAAAGGCAAAAAGTTCTAACATAGCCCACGAAACAAACCCAAGATAATAAAGAGGTTAAAACCAGTGCCTTCTAGGACTATCTCAAATGAGGCCGTGTCATTTGTCCCCAGATTTTGAATTATAGCTTTGAAAAGGAAAAGGAAGGGGGGGGGCATTGTCACATACCACCAGAAGACAGGAAATGCTTAGGGCTCACCCAAACTGGTTACATTTGGTCTGTCCGTGTGGTCACTGGAAGTAAAACCTAATTTCTCTTAAAAATATTAAAAGTAATATGTGCAAAGTATAACAGTTATATAAGACAATTTTAGTATGTATGGGTAACTCTATATGTCTGTTTCACTTGAGGCTGTAACAAGGTATATAGTACCTGCTAGGTGGAACACAATTTCTTGAATATGCCATAATTACATTATAGAATTTTTAAAAGTGAACAGTACTTCATGCATACACTCATAAATAAGGTTCTAATAAATAAATTTGGCTATGACACTTTGTAAAGGTTGTGCTAAGCAGAGGCACATGGATTGTAATCGTACAGACAGATCTTAATATGCTGTTTTACAATGTCATACACATACACACATGTATCCGCACATTCCTTCAAGAGATTTTTATCTTAGTCTTTGTACTGAGCAGTCAAGTGCATTGCAATCATGTACAGACAGATCTTAATATGCTGTTTAACAATGTCATACACATACACACATGTATCCACACATTCCTTTAAGAGATTTTTACTTGGACAAAAGCTCAAGGGGCCATGCACAAGAAATACTTACAACTAGGTAATTGGCACTAGCATCCACAGAGGAGGGATACCATTCATCGTTTGTTTTTCTGGGACTACGTTACTTCAAAAAAAAGATTTTTATCCTAGCGGTTGTACTGAACCGTCACATGCATTGGAAAAAAACACCTTTAGAAATATTATTTAAAACATGCAGCTCTGATTAATTGCATCGCCAAGGCTGAGATGACATCTTGCACCTTTGGTTCTAAAACTATGAACTTAAACAAGTGATGGAAAACAGAATTACATATATATATATATATATGATTAAAAAACTGACAATATCAAAGGTACTTAGGCGGNTATATATATATAATTAAAAAACTGACAATATCAAAGGTACTTAGGCTGTTTCATTGGAGGGAAGGGGAAGCCATGTGCCACTGTCCAAGTACCAGAGTATGAATGAATCCAGAGATTTTTAAAATGGTCTCTGGCCAGAAGGACGGTGGCACAGTACAGGAGAAAAAGATAAAAAACATCTGTTAGTGAACCTATAAGGGTCAAAAATCAGGTCTTCAGACGTCTGGAAACAAGAAAAAAGAAAATTTTCAGGTATAATACCTGTGGAAAAAATAATTTGGACAGATAAGAAATAAAACCTTCAGATAATCAGTGTAGAAACCTAAGAACCCGGGTTCAAATCAGGTCTTTGAAAAAAAAAACTTAAGAGGCATGGCAAAAGTAAACTTAATTTTTTTGTTTGTGCACAACATAGGATAAAAGAAGTTTGAAGTGCCCACTTTGTTTAGACAAAAAACACACAGGAGAACATGGACACATGACAGTTACAAAGACACATTGAAGAATGGTTATAACACACAGACAGGTTGGAGAGACACATTAACTTTTGTATTCATTAACTCTGGACAATGGGAAAATCCCCTTTTATCTAAAGTTGTCCTTCGTTGTCCAGGGCTGTGGAACCATCAATTGCAATTATCACATTTACAAAGAATCACTTAGAGTTTAAGACATCTGCCTAGGTGTATGCCTGCAAAGGATGGTGGACAAGGCAGGCAGGAAAATCTGGTGGCTTGTGCATATTACCTGCTAATTTAATGAGAATAAATTTAGTTAGTGGAAAAGGTCTTGTATCCAAAAAACGAAATGGATTTTTGAATAAAATGGGGTTTATAAAGAAAAAACAATGAAATGGAGAATGCCAAAATCTGAAATAATCCCTTAAAATTAGGCAAAAGTCTTGTGAACAGAATATAAAAAACAAAAACAAAACACTGTTTGTTAAAAAGCCAAATGATGTAAAAATCTCAAACAAAAGCCTGTAAAAATTAACTATCCATACCAAAGTAAAAAATGAAAATTGGTTGTATTTTGAAATGGATGAAAAACGAAAAAAATCAAAACTTGTTTACTCTGTATAAAAATGTATTAATGCGGGCTGGAGAGATAGCCTAGCGGTTAAGAGCGCCAACTGCTCTTGCAGAGGACCGGGGTTCGATCCTCAGCACCCACATGGCGGCTGAGAACCGTCTGTAACTCCAATTCCAGGAGAACTCCAGTTCCAGGGGAATCCGACGCCCTCTTCTGACCTCTGCGGCATTGCACGACACGGGTGCACAAACCTACATGCAGACAGTACATTCATACACATAAAATAAATAAAAATTTTAAAAAATGTATTAATGCAATTCCAATTGACTTTGTATAATCCAATATAAAACCCAAAAACCAAAATTGTGAAAGGATCAGAATATGCCATTAAATAAATTGCAAGAGAACTAGATGGAAAGGGCAGGAGGAGAAGGCCATCTTCTTTACTCTTTTGGCTGTTGCTGCTGAAGAGGAAGATGGCAGACATCAGTTCTCTGTGTTTCACAGTCCAGATGACAGTTTCATAGAAGGTAGGAAGCAACTGAAACAGCAGTAGTAGACAGTGCTCCAGTGCTCGGTCGCCAACCCAGACGGTGTATTGGTTGATGACAAAAACAGTCACAGTGATCATCTGACTTGTGGCAAAAGTGGCATATGCTTGGACTTGACCGTCTCAGAGGAGCGGCTTGGACTTGACCATCTCAAAGGAGTGGCTTGGACTTGACCATCTCAGAGGAGCACTGGGCTTCCCAGCCTTTCTGAACACGGTAGAGATAGCACCCTCCCTAAAACCAGTTCAGCTGTTGTGTCCTGGGAAGTGTTAGGTCCAGGCTTCCCAGAATCCTAAGGGGCACACAGGTGCCCACTTATCTGAGGCCCCGCCCCATGGGTATAAAGGGTGGACCCCAGCCACCTTCTCGCTCTCTCTGTCCCCTCCCTCTCTCTGTCTGCCTCTCTGCCTCTTTGCCCCCTGCCATGCTGTCCGGTTCTACCATGTGTCTGCAGGCGGCTCACGCTGGCAGTCCCACATGGAAGTAAAGTATGTTCCTGGAGTGACTAAGCCTCATGTGCCTTTTTTATTGGGATTTTCATGCTTTTTATGACCTAACATTATTATGGTGCCATGACTTGGTTGCCGAGATGCTTGCTTGCTGGTGCTTTGGTCTGTTAGAGCGCTCGCCAGCTCTCGCCCCGAAAAGGACGTCTTAGCAGATTTTTTGGAACCCCTGGACCTGCCAGCCGCGTATTTCTCCAGACAACCGGCTTCAGGATGAGGAGCCACTGTGCTCTCCCCCACTCTCCTCTCTCCTCTCTTTTCTTTTCTCTCTCTCTCTCTCTCTCTCTCTCTCTCTCTCTCTCTCTCTCTCTAAAAGCTTCTGTACATACAAAGAAACACTCAAGGAAGTGAAGAGAAAATCCACAGAGTGGGAGGAACCTTCACAGCAGAAGCATCTGCACAAAGCATTGATTTCCAGGAATATATAAACTACTCAATTAAACAAAGAAGAAAAGAATGAAAGAACACAAATGCCTCACTCAATCGATGGGAGCAAAGAGCTGAACAGGGACACTTCACAAGTGAGAATTAGAGATGGCTGAGAAAAATCTTTTTTTTTTTAAGTGTTCAACATCACTAATCATTAAGGAAATGCAAATCAAAACCACTTTAAGATATCATCTTACTCCAATAAGACTGGCTAGGATCAAGAAAACAAATGATACCAAGTGCTAGAGAGGTTGTGGGGAAAGGGGAACACTCATCCACTGCTGGTGGGAATGTAAACTTGTGCAGCCACTATGGAAAGCAGTGTGGAGAACCCTTGGAAGACTTGGAATGAACTTTCCACCCGACCCAGCCATACCACTCCTAGGCATGTTCCCCCAAGACTCACCCCACTGCAGAGATACATGCACAGCCATGTCTATTTCAGCTTTCTTCATAATAGCAAGGAGCTGGAACCAACCCAAATGCCCCTCAACTGATGAGTGGATAGAGAAAATGTGGTACATCTACACAATGGAGTTCTATGCAGCAGTAAAGAAAGACGACATCATGAGCTTTGCAGGAAAATCGCTGGAGCTAGAGGACATCATACTGAGTGAAGTAACACAGTCCCAGAAAAACAAACGACGAATGGTATCCCTCATCTGTGGATGCTAGTGCCAATTACCTAGTTGTAAGTATCTCTTGTGCACGGCCCCTTTAACTTTTGTCCAAAGCAATTAGGAGTGATACATATTGGAAACAACAACAACAACGACAACAACAACAGAAAGGATTGCATCGAAGAACTGACTGAAACAGTGAACTTCTGCTCAAAACAGTCAACTTCCACATGGAGAATATTGAGAAAGACTGAGAAAGAGATGAAAAGCATGTTTGGCAGAATGCATGAGCTCTGGTGGGGTGGGGGAGTGGGGGGGTACACTGGTCTAGATTTGATTAAAAAAAATGAAAAAAAGAAGAAAATCAAATGAAAGACACCCAAAACTAATATGCTTCTTTTGTTTTATTAATAAATTATATTGGAAGATGAACATTATGACTCTAGGAAACATCATACAAGCAATAGAAATAGGTTTGTTAAGTACAGAAGTTCTATAGAGGGTGAACATTTCAATATAATAGAATATATTAAAAAGTAGTCTTTAAAAAATATTTTATTATTTTTATTTTCTGTAGATGAGTATATTGCCTACATGTCGGTAGGTGCGCCCATGTCATCCAATGCCCACAGAGGCCAAAAGAAGGTGTCAGTTCTCCTGGAACTGGAGTTAAAGACACTTTGCTGCCATGTGGGTGCTGAGAATCAAATCCGGGTCGACTGCAAGAGCAGCCAGTGCTCTTAACCATTGAGCCATCTCGCTAGCCCTGAAAAGCAGTCTTTTACTTACTTTCATTATTAGTGTGAATTTTTTGCACCCTCAAGAAGTGAACACTGGGTCATATGCTATTAAAGTTGAAAAGGTCCTTACAGGATCTAAGTTCAACTTTATTATTTCATAGATGAATAAGCAAACTCATGGAGATGGCTTCTTTATCCATGGTCAGGCTTCTTCAGCAAAGCATGGACTTACATGTGGTCTTCTGCTTTCTAATCAAGCATGTATCTATTATAGCTTGATATTTAGGTGAAGTGGGAGAGATTACAGTACACAGTGTCTAAAGAGATCTAAGCATGGGAGCCTGGCCCCACCCACACCCCCAATACCTGCCCAGAGCCAGTGCCCCCCGTCTAGCAGCAGCACTGCTTCTGGCAGCCACACTTCTGCTGGCAGCAGCCCTTCTGCTGGCAACAGCCCTTCCCACAGCCACGGCCACACGAGCCACAGCCACAGGAGCGACAGCAGGTGCGGCGGTAGCAGCAAACCATAGGGCAGCAGCAGCTACAGCAGCCACCACAGCAGCCACCGCAGCAGCCGGTCCTGTAGCACCTGCAGGTGGTGCAGCTGCCACAGCCACCACAGCCACCACAGCCACCACAGCCACCACAGCCACCACAGCTCCCACAGCTACCACAGCCACCACAGCCACCACAGCCGCCACAGCCGCCACAGCCCCCACTGCTGCCACAGCCACCACAGCCACCACAGCCACCACAGCCGCCACAGCTGCCACAGCCGCCACAGCCACCACAGCCACCACAGCCACAACAACCCATGGTGTGAGTAGAGAGGACTCAGGTGAAGTGAGGAGAGAGACTCAGGAGAGGAGAGGGAGGTGTGGTGCTCCTCCTGCTGGGGCTGCGGCTTATATACCAGCTTCAGCTCAGGTATGACCAAGCACATGATTAGTCTCCTGTTGTTGTTTAACTCAGCTTCCTCAGGAGAATTCGCCAGCACCTCTGCTTTACTTCCTTCCTGGGAACTTCTAACCCCACAAACAGCTTATTTTAGCTCTAACTTTACTCGTTTTAAAAACATGTTTACAGTTAGGATCTGAAATATTTGTTCTCATCCTATTTTCTGTACAACCAGTGGAAGTCAAACTCAACCTCTTGATTTGAGCCAAACTTGACCAGAACCAAGACCAACCCTTGCCCAGACACATTCCATCTTGATGTCTTCAGAGAATGTTTAGAAGAAGACTTTCTGATACTCTACCTTCCCCAGACACATTCCATCTTGATGTCTTCAGAGAATGTTTAGAAGAAGACTTTCTGAGACTCTACCTATTATCGGCCTCAGAACTACCATTTCCAGTCTGCATATCTGGTTCAAGGAGAAGAGTCCGTGGGTGGAAAATCCTTTCTTAAGGTGCTCCTGTCACTTGACCTCAGGTTTCCAAAACAAATGATATGCCTGGGAGGGCAACTCGGTGGAAGAGCACTTGCCTTCCATGTGCAAGGGCCTGGGTTTGATTCCCTGGACTGAAAAGAAGAAATAGGTAAAGACTTATTTATTTATTTATTTATTTAGTTAGTTAGTTAGTTAGTTAGTTAGTTAGTTAGTTAGTTAGTTATTTTTTTGACACAGAATCTCCCTATAGCCCCAGCTGGCCTAGAACTCACTCTATAGACCAGGCTGGCCTTGAACTCACAGAGATCTGCCTAACTCTGCCTCCCAAAGAGTTCTGGGATTAAAGGTATGTGCACCACCTCCGGCTTAAAGATGGTTCTTAGTTGCCATGTGGGTGCTGGGAATCAAACCCAGGTCCTCTGCAAGAGTGGTCCGTGCTCTTAACCACTGAGCCATCTCTCCAGCCCCAGGTAAAGACTTTTTTAAAGAGACATAGTGAGAGTAACCACAAAAGTTGGGCAGAAAAAAGGACTCTAGGAATTGCATCATGAGACTGGAGCAGCCGTTGAACTGTAAGTCATGTGAGGTCTCCCTGCACAAATCATGCGTGTAAGTGAACTCATAAGCCCCTTGGTCCTGGGTGTCCCACGATGCGAGCCAGTTTGCCATTATAGTATAGTACCTTTCATTGGGGCACAAAATAGGACAAGAACTTTAAGAAGCATTAAATATTGTAAGTCCTGTGTTAAAACAGCCAAGAGTGAAGTGCAGGTAACCCTCTTCTGTGAGCTCAGCCCTGCCAGAGCCGCACTGCTAGCACAGCATCTGTGTAAAGTGAGTGTAAGCGGATGAGCTCAGTGCCCAGTGCTGAGCCCTATCTTAAGACTTTTGTCCCAAGGCCAATGGCACCTTCTTCACAGCGTAGGCCTCACATGACATGACACTTCAATAATTATATTTTTTTATTTTTTTATTTTTTTTTATGTATATGAATGTACTGTCTGCATGTAGATTTGTGCACTCGTGTCATGCAATGCCGCAGAGGTCAGAAGAGGGTGTCGGATTCCCCTGGAATTGGAGTTAAAGACGGTTCTCAGCCACTATGTGGGTGCTGGGAATCGAACCCGGGTCCTCTGCAAGAGCAGTCGGCACTCTGAAGCACTAGGCCATCTCTCCAGCCCTAATTATATTTTTTAATATACATCCAGGACCACCTTCAGATACGAGCAGAGGCACCGTTGCCAAGGGCACTGGACTTCAGCAAGTCACATATTACAGTCCAGAAAACAGTAAATCTGATAAAGAACTTGAAGGCACGGCTGCGGAAATGGCTCCGTGGCCAAAAGCACTTGCTACACAGGCACGAGGACATGAGTTTGGATCCCAACACCCACACAGAAACAGATATGACTCAGTGTACATATGAGGGGGCCAGAGATAGCTATGAGGATGGATCTCTGGGCCTTATGAGCTGCCACCCTGGCTCCAGGTTTAGTGGGAGACCCAGACTCAAAGAAATTAGCCAGAGAGCAGTAGTACACATGATGTCTTCCTCTAGCCTTCATATGCCAACAGGTGCTCGCCCCCCACAAGTATGTGTGCACAACACACACACATACACACATACACACACACACACACACACACACACAATAAATAAATAAATAGGTAAGTACCTAAATAAGAACACAGAGGCCTCTGCCTCTTAGGGACAGGACTCAGCCTGTAAGCCTGAATGTACGCTGTTAGTCACACAGCTCAAGCCCCAGGGTGTGCTTCTCTGTATCTTTTGCTCCTCCTTCTCAAANCTGGACCACATTTTTCTTTATGTAAATTAGCATTCTTCACACTATAGCAATATAAATCAATGCTCAATTATATTCCTAACTGTATCCTAAGAAGACATACCTTACTGCAAAGCTGGAAGTTAGCTTAAGGAGCCTGTAAAAGTAGGTGCAACCTTCTACAAGTCAAGTAAGTATTACTCACCATTAAACCTGCCCCTATAATTCCTGGGAACCACCACTCATAGCAGGAGATGGGGTTCTGAGAAGCTGAGTCTTCCTCCACTAAGCTGATACCCAGAGGTATGGCATTGAGGATCACTCCCAGCAGAAGCAGAATCAGTAGGAAGAATCCATTGCAGGATGTCCATCCCTCACAGCACGTCATGGTTACTCCGGTTCAGCCAGGAGCCTAGTCTGTGTGTCCTGGCTTGCAGAGCATTGGCTGGCCTTTTATCCAAATGTTCTGGTTAAAGATTAGCACTTATGAAAAATGAGTTTCGGAAAGCAGTTCAGAGTCCAATAGGGCAAGACATTATAAGAATTATGATGGGGACCAATAATCATTATATTATGATAGGGTAAAGGAAAATAGGCAGAAAAAAAATCTGTGGTTGCTAAGAGGTGAATTTGCACATGAATATGGATAAATCAAAACCAACATAAAAGGACTTGATTAACATAAATCCCTCTAAAACTTTCCTTTACTGGTATGCCCTATAAAAAGTAAAAGCAAGTATATGCAATTAGTGTTAGCTTCCTTTCATATGTTGTTGATATTATAATCAGCTATGAAATATCCTTATTTTAGAGTTGTTGAGTAAGAACATGAATGTGTATAGGATTTGGAAAAATATTTCTCCCCTACAAATATTCAAAATATTAGCATTCTGTTTCAAGCTGTTTGCTCACATATAGTACTTTTTCCATGCTGAGTTATTTTAGTCTTGTAGAATAGATCCTTTGTACACAGCCTACCTATGATGTGGAGGAGGTTTGGCTATGGCTGCTGCAGGGGAAGTGATCAAGTATGGAAATCAGGAAGAAAGCAATGGGAGAGTCTGGCTCCGTGCTAGCTGGGAGCCCCTCAAGAAAAGACTCAGACTCAGTCGCTAGGGATGGGCTGCACAGGCACAAGTCCTTAGTTAGACTGAGCGGCCATCATGATTCACCAGGGGCCACTTCTCTTGGTGGCTCCCCAGAGTCCCAGATGAGTGCTAGCCCCATCTTGATCAGGCTTCCCCAAACACAGAGGCCAGGTTTTAAAGGGTGGTGGCAGCCGCTGCCCCCTTTGTGCTAGAAGGGCCTGCTGCAGTTCAGTTCACTCCCTGTCCAAATGAGTCACTAGGCTAGGCTTGGAGTGTGCGTGGGTGGTGAAATTCAAATGAATACATCCAGAAGAAACTCTCAAAAATTAAACAGCTCTAATATCTAGCACCTTCCTTCTATGCCCAGGACACAGATTCGGCAGATGCTGTCGGAGATGATGAATGAGTGACAGTGGTGGTATCCACAGGAGCGGGGAACAGGAGGGAGAAGAAAGACAGGGAGGAGGAGGGGGGAGGAGAGGGGGGAGGAGAGGGGGGAGGAGGAGGGGGGAGGAGAGGGGGGAGGAGAGGGGGGAGGAGAGGGGGGAGGAGAGGGGAGAGGAGGCACAGGGAAAGCAAGGGAGAGGAGAAACACTTGTGCTGGGAGAGGCCATCTGGCTTAGCTAGAGGCAGAGAGGAGACGCGCTCTCCGTGGCTTCTACCTTATGAAAAGCAACTGCAGGGCCTGGCTCTGTTTCCCATGAGCCGATCTTTAGTAAGTTTCTATTTTAATGCAGCCAAAAGAGCTGAAACCAAAATCTCTGAAAAACCAGTTATTAGAAAGAATGCTAATGATCTGTCACAAATTCACCGGGAAGATCATGCTCAGAAGATGGCCTGGGAACCAGGGTTCCTTTCAGCTTTGGAAATTTGACCAAAAGGTGACGAGATGAACACTTCCTGTAACAATGTCAGTTGCCTGGAAAAGATCAAAATTCTTCCAGCTGTGTTGAGTGACGGGAGATGCAACTGAGGAGTTCTGGGTGCAAAATTGCTCCAGGGACCAGAGGATAGGTTGGGGGATGGGGCTGGTTTGTCTACAGGACTCCTTCCTGTTAGGTCATAAAAAGCATGAAAATCCCAATTTAAAAAGGCACATGAGGATTAGGTCACCCCAGGAACATACTTTACTTCCATGTGGGACTGTCAGCGTGAGCCGCCTGCAGACACGTGGTGGAACCGGACAGCGTGGCAGGGGGCAGAGAGTCAGAGAGAGGCAGACAGAGAGAGGGACAGAGGGACAGAGAGTGAGATGGTGGCTGGGGTCCACCCTTTATACCCATGGGGCAGGGCCTCAGGTAAGTGGGCACCTGTGTGCCCCTTAGGATTCTGGGAAGCCTGGACCTAACATTCCAGCCTTTTGCTTATAATAAGGAAATGGGGCACTGTTCTCTCTATTCTGTATCTGCTTCAGAGCTGATCAGAGGCGAAGTCTTTGGGGAACAGCTGTCAGGCTGGAGGGTTAGAATCCGGTTTCCCATTTTGGCTGCTGTGGGTGCTCCGCCCAGTGGGTTTGGTCCAGATCGATAGTGGCCAGTACTTTTAGTGGATGTTTTCTCTGCAACTTTTCAGTTGAGACTTATATGAGTATACCAGTGCAGGGACTTCACAGTACCAACAGGGGGCTACTGGGTGCATTAGCAATTGGAGGGTCCCTGTCTAGGGTCTGCAGAGGGAGAGAGGACTTGTACCTTGGTTTGAGGAAGTGGAAAAAAGTTTTAGTACACAGAGCTCTAGAATGAGGGCCAGCCTTAGTACACAGGGCTCCAGAATGAGAGCCATAACCATGAGAATATAAAAGGTGGTATTTTCTGGCATGGCACATTATATCTGTCATCTATCTCTGAGATATTTTCTATCATGACACAGTAGATTCCTAACTTGGCACAGTTGGTCTCTCACCTATCTCTCTGATAATAACCTATTTCATTTTCTCTTCTTTAGATTACAATTTCCTATTGGGGTTTTAAAACCACACAGCTCAGATAAATGAAGTTTGTTTTGGTGTTAAGGTCAGTTGAGGTTCTGGTCCTTAGGGGGTCCACTCAGACCTTGTGCCTGGCTCTCCTCACCAGTTCCATCTATGTGAGGACAGTCAGGCCTTGCTTGGCCACACCTTCCCTTTGAAGTGTGAGGAGTTTCTCCTCTATATGGACTTTCCTCCTTTGGACACTGGCAGGACAAAGTCCTTTTTTTTGTTGTTGTTGTTGTTGTTTGTTTGTTTGTTTTTGTTTTTTCAAGACAGGGTCTCCCTGTAGTCCCAGCTGTCCTGGAACTCACTCTGTAGACCAGGCTGGCCTTGAACTCACAAAGATCCGCCTGCCTCTGCCTCCCAAGTGCTAGGATTAAAGGCGTGAGCCACCACGCCCCACCAGGATGAAGTCCTTTTTTGTTGTTTTTGTTTTTTGATCTTTTCGAGACAGGGTCTCCCTATAGCCCCAGCTGTCCTGGAACTCACTCTGTAGACCAGGCTGGCCTTGAACTCACAAAGATCCGCCTGCCTCTGCCTNTGTGTTGGTTTGTGGGTGTGTGGGTGTATGCGTGTGGGTGGGGTTGTTTGGTTTTGTCAGCAGGTGGTTATCCCAATGTAGTCTACAGCTGTCCTGGAACTTTCAATCTGTAGGAGCAGAGGTCCTGTGAACTCACAAAGAGGATTCCCGCCATGTCCTCGCGCTCGCCGCAGGCTAGTTGCTAGGAGAAAAGGCGTGAGCCAAACGACACACACAGGATGATGAAAGTCCTTTGTTTGTGTTTTTGTTGTTTTGAGACTTTTTCGAAGGACAAGGTTGTTTCTAACTATTTTAGCACAAGCTGTGCCTCTGGGAAACTCAGTCGCCTGTTTAGACCAGCCGGATTTGCCCATTTTTGAAAACACAAAGCTCGCACTGCCTCGGCCTTCCAATAAGGGATAGGCATTAAAGGCGGTGCAGAAACCCACACGCCACGCTCAAACCAGGTGAAAGTTCGGCTGCTTTTGTTGTTTTGTTCTTTTTTTTTTTTTTGAGGCAAGGCCTCATCTATACCTAAGGTTGGTTTGGAACACACTATGTAGACTAATTTGGCCTTGTGCTTACAGAGATCCTCCCCCTTTTTGTTTCCTGAGTGCTGAGATTGAAGTTGTGTTCCACCACACCCAGCTCAGGATGAATTCTTTTAATTGAATCCTCAAGACTTTGCGGTGTGGGATATGAATTTTGACTCACCTGCCACATAGGACATGCCACCCAAGCCTGCTGCTCAGATCCCGGCAACCCACGCCCTTACCCTCCTTTTGGTGGCCCCTCCCATTTTTCCCTTCCAACTCCCTCTTCCCCCCCCTCCGTCTTCAATGTTCTTTCATTTTTCCCTTTTTATCATGAATACTATTAAATTAGAGTTGCTCTTTCTTTCCTTCTTTCCTCTCTCCTCCCCCTCCTTCCCTGCCGTTTTTTTTCTCAGCCTCCCTTTTCCTCCCTTTTCCCCTTTTTCTTCCCTTCTGTCCCCCCCCCCCCCCCCCTTCTCCTCAAAGCTTCATGGTGGAGCCTGGTAGTGCTTTTGCCAGCACAGGCTAGGGAAAGGATGCTATTTACTCGCGCTCGTTTGCGTTGGCTCATTATTCAGGCCTATTGCTATTACCCTATAGAATTATCTGGCCAAGAATGGCATCGTCCATAATGGGCACAGTCCAATGAAGGCAATTGAGGTTCTCCAGGTCCGGAGTATCAAGTTGACATTAAACTATGCAGTAAGTCTTCTACAATTTGTTCTTTAAGGTCTATAAAAGCTATTTAGGTGCTCTAAGTAGAATGGATTTAAACCGTGAAAGGCAAAAGTTCTAACATAGCCTCTGAAACAAACCCAAGATAATAAAGAGGTTAAAACAGTAGTCCCTTCTAGGACTATCTCAAATGAGGCCGTGTCATTTGTCCCCAGATTTTGAATTATAGCTTTGAAAAGGAAAGGGAAGGGGGTGGGCATTGTCACATACCACCAGAAGACAGGCAATTCTTGGGGCTCACCCAAATTGGTTACATTTGGTCTGTCCGTGTGGTCACTGGAGGCAAAACCTAATTTCTCTTAAAAATATTTAAAGTAACATGTGCAAAGTATAACAGGTATATTAAACAATTTTAGTATGTATGTGTAACTCAATATGTCGTCTTCACTCTTGAGGCTTTAACTAGGTATATAGTACCTGGCAGGTGGAACACAATTTCTTGAATATGCCATAATTAACATTATAGAATTTTTAAAATCGTGAACAGTACTCTTCATGCATACACTCATAAATACGGTTCTAATAAATAAATTGGGCGATGACACTTTTGTAAATGTTGTGCTAAGCAGAGGCACATGGATTGTAATCATAGACAGATCTTAATATGCTGTTTTACATTGTCCATTACACCTACACCACATTGTATCCGCACTATTCCTTCAGATGATTCTTTATCTAGTGCTTTTGTACTGAGCAGTCAAGTGCATCCTTGGAATTTTTTTCATTTTGTACAGACTAGATCTTTAATATGTGTTTTAAAATGTCATTCACACGATATACACACATGTCTCCACACATTCCTTTAGATTATTTTTTACTTGGACAAAAAGCTCAAGGGGGCCATGCACAAGACCCTTACTTCCAACTAGGTAATTTCGGAACACTAGAATCCACATGAGTGGAGGGATACCCATTCATCTTTGTTTTTCTGGGGACTACGTTACTTAAAAAAAAGATTTTTATCCTAGCGGTTTTACTGAACCGTAATTGCCTTGGAAACAAACACAAAACACCTTTAGAAAAATTATTTAAAACATGCAGCTCTGAATAATTGCACTGCCAAGGCTGAGATGACATCTTGCACCTTTGGTTCTAAAAACTATGAACTTATTGAAAAATTTTAACAAATGATGGAAAACAGAAATATATATATATATTATATTATATATTATATCTATATATATATAGATTATAATATATATATAATTAAAAAACTGACAATATCAAAGGTACTTAGGCTGTTTCATTGGAGGGAAGGGGAAGCCATGTGCCACTGTCCAAGTACCAGAGTATGAATGAATCCAGTGATTTTTAAAATGGTCTCTGGCCAGAAGGACGGTGGCACAGTACAGGAGAAAAAGATAAAAAACATCTGTTAGTGAACCTATAAGGGTCAAAAATCAGGTCTTCAGACGTCTGGAAACAAGAAAAAAGAAAATTTTCAGGTATAATACCTGTGGAAAAAATAATTTGGACAGATAAGAAATAAAACCTTCAGATAATCAGTGTAGAAACCTAAGAACCCGGGTTCAAATCAGGTCTTTGAAAAAAAAAACTTAAGAGGCATGGCAAAAGTAAACTTAATTTTTTTGTTTGTGCACAACATAGGATAAAAGAAGTTTGAAGTGCCCACTTTGTTTAGACAAAAAACACACAGGAGAACATGGACACATGACAGTTACAAAGACACATTGAAGAATGGTTATAACACACAGACAGGTTGGAGAGACACATTAACTTTTGTATTCATTAACTCTGGACAATGGGAAAATCCCCTTTTATCTAAAGTTGTCCTTCGTTGTCCAGGGCTGTGGAACCATCAATTGCAATTATCACATTTACAAAGAATCACTTAGAGTTTAAGACATCTGCCTAGGTGTATGCCTGCAAAGGATGGTGGACAAGGCAGGCAGGAAAATCTGGTGGCTTGTGCATATTACCTGCTAATTTAATGAGAATAAATTTAGTTAGTGGAAAAGGTCTTGTATCCAAAAAACGAAATGGATTTTTGAATAAAATGGGGTTTATAAAGAAAAAACAATGAAATGGAGAATGCCAAAATCTGAAATAATCCCTTAAAATTAGGCAAAAGTCTTGTGAACAGAATATAAAAAACAAAAACAAAACACTGTTTGTTAAAAAGCCAAATGATGTAAAAATCTCAAACAAAAGCCTGTAAAAATTAACTATCCATACCAAAGTAAAAAATGAAAATTGGTTGTATTTTGAAATGGATGAAAAACGAAAAAAATCAAAACTTGTTTACTCTGTATAAAAATGTATTAATGCGGGCTGGAGAGATAGCCTAGCGGTTAAGAGCGCCAACTGCTCTTGCAGAGGACCGGGGTTCGATCCTCAGCACCCACATGGCGGCTGAGAACCGTCTGTAACTCCAATTCCAGGAGAACTCCAGTTCCAGGGGAATCCGACGCCCTCTTCTGACCTCTGCGGCATTGCACGACACGGGTGCACAAACCTACATGCAGACAGTACATTCATACACATAAAATAAATAAAAATTTTAAAAAATGTATTAATGCAATTCCAATTGACTTTGTATAATCCAATATAAAACCCAAAAACCAAAATTGTGAAAGGATCAGAATATGCCATTAAATAAATTGCAAGAGAACTAGATGGAAAGGGCAGGAGGAGAAGGCCATCTTCTTTACTCTTTTGGCTGTTGCTGCTGAAGAGGAAGATGGCAGACATCAGTTCTCTGTGTTTCACAGTCCAGATGACAGTTTCATAGAAGGTAGGAAGCAACTGAAACAGCAGTAGTAGACAGTGCTCCAGTGCTCGGTCGCCAACCCAGACGGTGTATTGGTTGATGACAAAAACAGTCACAGTGATCATCTGACTTGTGGCAAAAGTGGCATATGCTTGGACTTGACCGTCTCAGAGGAGCGGCTTGGACTTGACCATCTCAAAGGAGTGGCTTGGACTTGACCATCTCAGAGGAGCACTGGGCTTCCCAGCCTTTCTGAACACGGTAGAGATAGCACCCTCCCTAAAACCAGTTCAGCTGTTGTGTCCTGGGAAGTGTTAGGTCCAGGCTTCCCAGAATCCTAAGGGGCACACAGGTGCCCACTTATCTGAGGCCCCGCCCCATGGGTATAAAGGGTGGACCCCAGCCACCTTCTCGCTCTCTCTGTCCCCTCCCTCTCTCTGTCTGCCTCTCTGCCTCTTTGCCCCCTGCCATGCTGTCCGGTTCTACCATGTGTCTGCAGGCGGCTCACGCTGGCAGTCCCACATGGAAGTAAAGTATGTTCCTGGAGTGACTAAGCCTCATGTGCCTTTTTTATTGGGATTTTCATGCTTTTTATGACCTAACATTATTATGGTGCCATGACTTGGTTGCCGAGATGCTTGCTTGCTGGTGCTTTGGTCTGTTAGAGCGCTCGCCAGCTCTCGCCCCGAAAAGGACGTCTTAGCAGATTTTTTGGAACCCCTGGACCTGCCAGCCGCGTATTTCTCCAGACAACCGGCTTCAGGATGAGGAGCCACTGTGCTCTCCCCCACTCTCCTCTCTCCTCTCTTTTCTTTTCTCTCTCTCTCTCTCTCTCTCTCTCTCTCTCTCTCTCTCTCTCTCAAAAGCTTCTGTACATACAAAAGAAACAATCAGGAAAGGAGAGAGGAAACTCCCACAGAGTGGAGGAACCTTCACGCAGAAAGCTCTGACAAAGCATTGATTTCCAATATATAACTACTCAAAAAACAAAGAGAGAAAGACAACGAAATGACTCATCAATAGATGAGAAAAGCTGAACAAGACATCACCAAGTGAGGAATTAGAGCAGATGGCTGAGAAACATCAACCTAAAGAGAAGTGTTTAACATCACTAATCATTAAGGAAATGCAAATCAAAACCACTTTAAGATATCATCTTACTCCAATAAGACTGGCTAGGATCAAGAAAACAAATGATACCAAGTGCTAGAGAGGTTGTGGGGAAAGGGGAACACTCATCCACTGCTGGTGGGAATGTAAACTTGTGCAGCCACTATGGAAAGCAGTGTGGAGAACCCTTGGAAGACTTGGAATGAACTTTCCACCCGACCCAGCCATACCACTCCTAGGCATGTTCCCCCAAGACTCACCCCACTGCAGAGATACATGCACAGCCATGTCTATTTCAGCTTTCTTCATAATAGCAAGGAGCTGGAACCAACCCAAATGCCCCTCAACTGATGAGTGGATAGAGAAAATGTGGTACATCTACACAATGGAGTTCTATGCAGCAGTAAAGAAAGACGACATCATGAGCTTTGCAGGAAAATCGCTGGAGCTAGAGGACATCATACTGAGTGAAGTAACACAGTCCCAGAAAAACAAACGACGAATGGTATCCCTCATCTGTGGATGCTAGTGCCAATTACCTAGTTGTAAGTATCTCTTGTGCACGGCCCCTTTAACTTTTGTCCAAAGCAATTAGGAGTGATACATATTGGAAACAACAACAACAACGACAACAACAACAGAAAGGATTGCATCGAAGAACTGACTGAAACAGTGAACTTCTGCTCAAAACAGTCAACTTCCACATGGAGAATATTGAGAAAGACTGAGAAAGAGATGAAAAGCATGTTTGGCAGAATGCATGAGCTCTGGTGGGGTGGGGGAGTGGGGGGGTACACTGGTCTAGATTTGATTAAAAAAAATGAAAAAAAGAAGAAAATCAAATGAAAGACACCCAAAACTAATATGCTTCTTTTGTTTTATTAATAAATTATATTGGAAGATGAACATTATGACTCTAGGAAACATCATACAAGCAATAGAAATAGGTTTGTTAAGTACAGAAGTTCTATAGAGGGTGAACATTTCAATATAATAGAATATATTAAAAAGTAGTCTTTAAAAAATATTTTATTATTTTTATTTTCTGTAGATGAGTATATTGCCTACATGTCGGTAGGTGCGCCCATGTCATCCAATGCCCACAGAGGCCAAAAGAAGGTGTCAGTTCTCCTGGAACTGGAGTTAAAGACACTTTGCTGCCATGTGGGTGCTGAGAATCAAATCCGGGTCGACTGCAAGAGCAGCCAGTGCTCTTAACCATTGAGCCATCTCGCTAGCCCTGAAAAGCAGTCTTTTACTTACTTTCATTATTAGTGTGAATTTTTTGCACCCTCAAGAAGTGAACACTGGGTCATATGCTATTAAAGTTGAAAAGGTCCTTACAGGATCTAAGTTCAACTTTATTATTTCATAGATGAATAAGCAAACTCATGGAGATGGCTTCTTTATCCATGGTCAGGCTTCTTCAGCAAAGCATGGACTTACATGTGGTCTTCTGCTTTCTAATCAAGCATGTATCTATTATAGCTTGATATTTAGGTGAAGTGGGAGAGATTACAGTACACAGTGTCTAAAGAGATCTAAGCATGGGAGCCTGGCCCCACCCACACCCCCAATACCTGCCCAGAGCCAGTGCCCCCCGTCTAGCAGCAGCACTGCTTCTGGCAGCCACACTTCTGCTGGCAGCAGCCCTTCTGCTGGCAACAGCCCTTCCCACAGCCACGGCCACACGAGCCACAGCCACAGGAGCGACAGCAGGTGCGGCGGTAGCAGCAGACCACAGGGCAGCAGCAGCTACAGCAGCCACCGCAACAGCCACCGCAGCAGCCGGTCCTGTAGCACCTGCAGGTGGTGCAGCTGCCACAGCCACCACAGCCACCACAGCCGCCACAGCTGCCACAGCCACCACAGCTCCCACAGCTACCACAGCCACCACAGCCACCACAGCCGCCACAGCTGCCACAGCCACCACAGCTCCCACAGCTACCACAGCCACCACAGCCGCCACAGCCGCCACAGCCGCCACAGCCACCACAGCCACCACAACCACAACAACCCATGGTGTCAGTAGAGAGGACTCAGGCGAAGTGAGGAGAGAGACTCAGGAGAGGAGAGGGAGGTGTGGTGCTCCTCCTGCTGGGGCTGCGGCTTATATACCAGCTTCAGCTCAGGTATGACCAAGCACATGATTAGTCTCCTGTTGTTGTTTAACTCAGCTTCCTCAGGAGAATTCGCCAGCACCTCTGCTTTACTTCCTTCCTGGGAACTTCTAACCCCACAAACAGCTTATTTTAGCTCTAACTTTACTCGTTTTAAAAACATGTTTACAGTTAGGATCTGAAATATTTGTTCTCATCCTATTTTCTGTACAACCAGTGGAAGTCAAACTCAACCTCTTGATTTGAGCCAAACTTGACCAGAACCAAGACCAACCCTTGCCCAGACACATTCCATCTTGATGTCTTCAGAGAATGTTTAGAAGAAGACTTTCTGATACTCTACCTTCCCCAGACACATTCCATCTTGATGTCTTCAGAGAATGTTTAGAAGAAGACTTTCTGAGACTCTACCTATTATCGGCCTCAGAACTACCATTTCCAGTCTGCATATCTGGTTCAAGGAGAAGAGTCCGTGGGTGGAAAATCCTTTCTTAAGGTGCTCCTGTCACTTGACCTCAGGTTTCCAAAACAAATGATATGCCTGGGAGGGCAACTCGGTGGAAGAGCACTTGCCTTCCATGTGCAAGGGCCTGGGTTTGATTCCCTGGACTGAAAAGAAGAAATAGGCAAAGACTTATTTATTTATTTATTTATTTATTTATTTAGTTAGTTAGTTAGTTAGTTAGTTAGTTAGTTAGTTATTTTTTTGACACAGAATCTCCCTATAGCCCCAGCTGGCCTAGAACTCACTCTATAGACCAGGCTGGCCTTGAACTCACAGAGATCTGCCTGACTCTGCCTCCCAAAGAGTTCTGGGATTAAAGGTATGCACACCACCTCCGGCTTAAAGATGGTTCTTAGCTGCCATGTGGGTGCTGGGAATCAAACCCAGGTCCTCTGCAAGAGTGGTCCGTGCTCTTAACCGCTGAGCCATATCTCCAGCCCCAGGTAAAGACTTTTTTAAAGAGACATAGTGAGAGTAACCACAAAAGTTGGGCAGAAAAAAGGACTCTAGGAATTGCATCATGAGACTGGAGCAGCCATTGAACTGTAAGTCATGTGAGGTCTCCCTGCACAAATCATGCGTGTAAGTGGACTCATAAGCCCCTTGGTCCTGGGTGTCCCACGATGCGAGCCAGTTTGCCATTATAGTATAGTACCTTTCATTGGGGCACAAAATAGGAAAAGAAGAACTTTAAGAAGCATTAAATATTGTAAGTCCTGTGGTAAAACAGCCAAGAGTGAAGTGCAGGTAACCCTCTTCTGTGAGCTCAACCCTGCCAGAGCTGCACTGCTAGCACAGCATCTGTGTAAAGTGAGTGTAAGCGGATGAGCTCAGTGCCCAGTGCTGAGCCCTATCTTAAGACTTTTGTCCCAAGGCCAATGGCACCTCCTTCACAGCGCAGGCCTCACATGACATGACACTTCAATAATTATATTTTTTTATTTTATTTTTTTTTATTCTGTATATGAATTGTACTGTCTGCATGTAGATTGTGCACTCGTGTCATGCAATGCCGCAGAGGTCAGAAGAGGGTTCAGATTCCCCTGGAACTGGAGTTTAAAGAGTGGTACTCAGCCACATGTGGGTGCTGGGAATCGAACCCGGGTCCTCTGCAAGAGCATTCGGCGCTCGTAAATCACTAGGTGCCACTCTCCAGCCCTAATTATATTTTTTAATACATCCAGCACCACCTTCAGATACGAGCAGAGGCACCATTGCCAAGGGCACTGGACTTCAGCATGTCACATATTACAGTCCAGAAAACAGTAAATCTGATAAAGAACTTGAAGGCACGGCTGCGGAAATGGCTCCGTGGCCAAAAGCACTTGCTACACAGGCACGAGGACATGACTGTTTGGATCCCAACACCACCACAGAAAAAGATATGACTCAGTGTACATATGAGGGGGCCAGAGATAGCTATGAGGATGGATCTCTGGGCCTTATGAGCTGCCACCCTGGCTCCAGGTTTAGTGGGAGACCCAGCTCAAAAAAATTAGCCAGAGAGCAGTAGTACACATGATGTCTTCCTCTAGCCTTCATATGCCAACAGGTGCTCGCCCCCCACAAGTATGTGTGCACAACACACACACACACACACACACACACACACAATAAATAAATAAATAAATAAATAAATAAATAGGTAAGTACCTAAATAAGAACACAGAGGCCTCTGCCTCTTAGGGACAGGACTCAGCCTGTAAGCCTGAATGTACGCTGTTAGTCACACAGCTCAAGCCCCAGGGTGTGCTTCTCTGTATCTTTTGCTCCTCCTTCTCAAACCAGGGCTGCCGGTCTCTGAGTATCATGATGTCTATGGCTGATTGCTTCTGAGTATAGGAAAGAATGTGTGAAAGAAAAACTTAACAAGGCAGACGTGGTGGCACACGCCTTTAATCCTAGCACTTGGGAGGCAGAGGCAGGCGGATCTTTGTGAGTTCAAGGCCAGCCTGGTCTACCCAAGAGATAGTTCCTGGCCGCTGGGGCAACAAGAAGACCCTTTCTCGAAAAAGCCCAAAAAAAAAAAAAAAAAAAAAAAAAAAAGAAAAGAAAAGGAAAAAGAAAAACTTTACAGAGAAAAGAGAGTGAGCTTGTCAAACCCTTCCTCAAGGCATGAGCACAGGGTATTTCTGAATGGTAAAAGGTCCTTCATAGCAGGCAGCGGGAAGCCCCCAGCAGCTTGCTCGTAGCAGCACTTACCGCGCACTTCTGGGCTGCTCATGTGGCGACTATAGCACCTGGAGCCGGATGGTGGTTTTAAGATTAAGCAATTAGTATTTTGTTTAGATTTGTTCATATTTAAGTTTAAATATAGCACTACAACCCAGGTGTGGTGGTGCACGCCTTTAATCCCAGCACTTGGGAGGCAGAGACAGGCAGATCTTTGTGAGTTCAAGGCCAGCCTGGTCTACAAAACAAGTTCCAGGCCAGCTGGGGCTACAGGGAGATTCTGACAACAACAGTATATATATATATATATATATATGTATATATATATACTGTATATACTGTTGTTGTCAGGATCTCCCTGTATATATATATATATATTCACTACAAAACGGGCCATTGATTCTTTACTTGGCAATAAATGGACACTAAATACTAAACTTGATTTTATAATATTTTGGAAAAGTTATATTTTTAAAATACTGAATAAGTATTACAGCTTCACTTGAGTAATTTTATTTAAAAATAGATGTTTAGGGCCTAGAGAGATGGGTTTGTGGGGACAGTGCTAGCCGTACAAGCTAAGAGCCTGAGCTTGGATCCTAGCCTCCACACACCAAGCCAGGGTTAGGGTTAGGGTTAGGGTTAGGGTTAGGGTAGGGTTAGGGTTAGGGTAGGGTTAGGGTTAGGGTTAGGGTTAGGGTAGGGTTAGTGTTAGGGTTAGGGTTAGGGTTAGGGTTAGGGTTAGGGTTAGGTTAGGGTTAGGTTAGGGTTAGGGTTAGGTTAGGGTTAGGTTAGGGTTAGGGTTAGGTTAGGGTTAGTTTAGGGTTAGGGTTAGGGTTAGGTTAGGGTTAGGTTAGGGTTAGGGTTAGGGTTAGGTTAGGGTTAGGGTTAGGTTAGGGTTAGGGTTAGGTTAATGTTAGGGTTAGGGTTAGGTTAGGGTTAGTTTAGGGTTAGGGTCAGGGTTAGGGTTAGGGTTAACATTAGTGTTATTGGTTCCCCCGGAAGTAGAGTTATGGATGGTTGTTATCTACCTTGTTGGTGCCCGGAATTGAACCCAGGTCGGCTGCAAGAGCAACCATTGCTCTCAATGTCTGTACCATCTCTCCAGGACTCTCTTTAAATTGGGGTCCACTGTGTTGACCACTCTGACCCCAAACCCCTTGTTCAAGCAAAACTCTTGCTTCAGCTACTGGAGTTCCTGGGGTTGTAGGGGAACATAAGCTGAGGAAAAGTAATATTGAAGCTTGTAAAAATACTTTTAATTCCTTGGGGCTGGAGAGATGACATAGTGGTTAAGAACGCTGAGTGTTCTTGCAGAGTACCTGGGTTCGATTACCAGCACCCACATGGTGGATAAGAACTGTCTTTAACTCCAGTTCTAGGGTAATCCGACCTCCACGGCATTGCATGACACGGGTGCACCAACCTACATGAGAACAGTACACTCATACACATAAATTAAAAAACTTTTAATTCCTTTTGTTTGTCAGCTCTTCATGAAAATATATTCAAAGTTTTTATACAGTTTGAATAATATGTGTTTCATTCTTAATCTTTTTAGAATATTTTATTTATATTTTTATTTTGTTCTAAGTTCCACGTCATGAGTCTATCTGCAGGATTCTTCTTACATACATTTATCTATCTGTCTGTCTATCTATGTAACTATTTATCTACCTATCTATCTACCTATTTAGCTATTTGTTTTTGAGAAAAGTTCTCACTCTTTAGCCCTGGCTTCCTGGGACTCTTCATGTAGACCAGATTTTGACTAGTCTCACAAATCACAGAGATCCACCTGCCTCTGCCTCCCAAGTGCTAGGATTTTTAATAAAATATGGATATTGCCAGACATAGTGGATCACACCTGTAATCCCAGCATTCAGGAAGCTAACAGGAGGGTTGCCATGAGCTAGAGGCCAGCCTGGTCTCCAAAGTAGGTTCCAGACTAATCCAGGTGACAGATTGAGAGGAGAGAGGCAAGAAGAAAGGAGGGAAGGGAGGGAAGGAGTAAGGGGGGAGGGAGGAAGGGAGGGAGGGAGGAAGGAAGGAAGGAAGGTAGGTACTGAGATTCAGAGTTCCATCACTCCACCCTAGGTGTCTCAGGTGGTGACTGGGAGGTGAGGTACTAAGCGCTGTCTGGATGGCCCCAGGGAACTGGTCCCACCCAAACCCTGCATGAAGCACCTCTATCTGTGCTGATGTTGCTCCACTTCCTGTCCAGCTGGAGAGCAGAACTCTCCCTTCCTTAGGCTCCTTCCTCCCATCTCCAGATAGGAGACCAGCTTCAAAACTAGGCCCACAGCTGACAGCTGATAGGCACTAGATATCACACTCATATTCCGCTCCTGTGTTACCATTGTGCTTATCTGGTCGTTGAGGCTTGGACCTGAGTCAGAGAGAGAGGTGAAGCCGACTTCCTTCTAGGGCTGCCCTTTTCCCCTCATAATTATCTGGCATAAGTGAGCTTTAATTTGCTCTGAGGACAGATCATTTATGGCCTTCTTATCACTGTGGATGGAGTTTATAACATACTGAGACACTATTTGTATACCTTGTGCTTCCTTAAGTTAAGGATTGTATGTTACACCCTTTGAAGGTAGTAGACTGGGGGGAGGTGGGGTACTATCCTTTCTGGGATACAAATGGAAAACTCTGTTTCAATCCTATTGATAAATTTTCAATTTTTCTGATCTTAAAAATAACAATGGGAGGAGAGAATTTTATGTTCCCACAGGTTAAAAGTCAACCATCTAAAATGCCTGAAAACATACAACTTATGGCTGTGCAGGATGAACTGGGGAATGTCAGCAGAGAGGTTGACCCTTCTGAACACTAAGGAATGAGAAACATCAGACTGCCTGAGACAGGCACTGAGCATCTCTCTGAAATAATATTGGGGTTGACTGTTATAATGGACCCTAATGAATACTTGAGAGAACCTTCCCTAACTCCCCCCCCCCCCTTTTTTTTTCTTTTTTTTTTTTTTTTTTTTTTGAAAAAAGGAAAACAGGATGGTAAGGAAACCACTCCAACTGTAAACTAGAGCCAATTGTTACGTGGGTAATTTCCTATAAAACAGGCACTAACTTATTAATGATTGCTAGGCATAGGAATGTGAAAGGATATTTCTCTATCTAGAGCCAATTCATAGTAAAGTGTTTATAAGTTGTGTAACTAAGCAAAATATATTTACAGGATGCTCTGACATCAGCAATGAATTATTCTGCCTAGAGATGTTGGCTAGGGGATTCAAACCGCCCCCCAAATTATAAGGGCCTTTTGCCTATAAATGGGATATAATGCAAGGAGAAAGGCAGTAAGTCTGTTGTGAAGACCTGGTGTGAGCATGAAAAATGTTATGAGCTTCTGACAAGTCCTTGCTAGCGTACAACTGGCCTCTGAAATGCTAGAGAACATTACCAAAGGCCACTACAACAATACAGCAAAATATTGGTCTCCCTGAGACAAACAAGACTCCTCCGAAAATATCAGCTACACCTCAACAGCCTGGAGATACAGTGCAACAGTGGCAGCCAAGTGTCTATATTATATCCCAAAACTATTTGGCTATTAGCTCTCTCCTTGGAGGAATAACTCACAGCGGATGCCACAAGCTTATGTCCTCTAGTGGTTAGGCGATGTTATAAGCCACAACAAGAACTTGTCACCCTTTATAGACTATTTGAATATACAGAGAATAACTGATAGCATTAGAATTGAGGTCAAATTCTCCTAGAGTAAATGTCCACATAAGACTACAATATCCTTAAACATGTATGTCCAGTTGTTAGGGATGCTCAACATTGTTCAAATTTAGGGGTTGTAGAGATGGCGCAGAGGACCCAGTTTCAGTTCCCAGCAACCACATTGTGCAGCTCACAACTGCCTTTAGTTTTTTCCTTTTTTTGGTATTTTTGAGATAGGGTGTCCCTTTTAGTACCAGCTGTCTTGGAACTTGCTCTGTAGACCAGGCTGGCCTTGAACTCAGAGAGATCCAACCTACCTCTGCCTCCTGAGTGCTGGGATTAAAGGCGCACTCCACCACGCGCAGCTACACAATTGCCTTTAATTCCAGCTCCAGGGCATCCATTGCCCAATCCTAGCCTCCCGCGGGCACCTGCATACCTGTGGCACACTCACGCATAGAGATACACACATGCACATAAATAAAAATATAAATCCTCGAAGCTAGTCTAAGTTCAGTGTCATCCAGCCCTAAGTCACTAGGCCTCTGTCCCATCCTCACAGATTCTCAGCACAAGGGGCTATCCAGCATGTTTCGTGTGTAGCCAGTCTGGATTCTTCTTATGGCTCAAAGCTGGTCCTTCTTTGTCCTTCTAATGGGTACAAAACACCTGGCAAATGGAAGGAAGAAATGAAACAGCCCATCAGGGACTGTCCCGGCTGACAGTTTCCTTTCAGGCACTGGTAATTCTCCAGTCTTCCTTCTTGTTCTGAGCCTGCCCATGTCCCCTCTTTTCTGCTAATATCTTCTCCCACTTAAACCTCCCCAGTTCCTTTGCAGAGATTCCAAAATGAAACCCAAGTCCTCAGTATGGCCCAACCAGCCATGTGAGGTGGATCTCCAGTTGGCTTCCATTTTCTCCCTTTTCCTACCAACTCCCTGCTCCCGCACGGCCAGGCTGGCTCCCCTCCCCACCTCAGGGATTGTATTTGCTAGCTTTGTCAGAATCATAGGAAAAGAAAATCTGCTCTAGGAAATGGTTTTTTGTTTGTTTGATTTTTATTTTGTGTTTTTCTCCCTCCTTGTTATTTGTCTGCTTTTAAGGATGGACAGTATCTTGTTATACCATGTTGATCTTATCTTTTGACCCACTGCCTTAGACTCCCAATGCCAGGATTATAGGCATGTGAAATGACACCTCGCTAGGGACTGCTTTTGAAAGAGAGGGCTGACTTGCCCTTGATTGCCTCCCAGAACTGAAAAGTAAGACCCTATTTCAGAACGTACCACATACTTGGTCCTTGGGACTTGGAGGAATGGAGCTGAAATTGACCTGGAAGCATCCGCCCTGAGGACCGGCTCTTAAAGTATTACAAGGGAACAAGGGAACAAAGCAATCAATAGTCCCACCCTGCTGTAAAGCCTATGAATCACAGTAACTGACTTAGAAAAATATCCTCAGTCATACAACAGTGGCACTTCTATCTTGGGGGCAACCAACAGCTGTCAGTTGGACCTGAGGTCCACTCAATGGGAGGAAATTCTTGCCTAGTTCTGTACCAGTGGCTGGAAAGGTTGTAAACCCTACAGGACAACATACTATGCCGTTTTCATAAATCAATGCAATTTCTAATTATGCTATAAATACTTACCCTTATATTCACAGAGAAATGTACTTCTCACCATTCATCAAAGAGGCTTTCCTTTGAAACAGATGGAGATTATTACAGAGACCCACAACTGTTGAGCATGAAGAGAGTAAGTGACTGTGGGGTACCCAGCCCCAATTGGATACATCTACAACGCAACCCCTACACGTAAGGTTCAGGAAGCATTGCCCACAGAAGAGGGGGAAGAAAGATTACAAGAGCCAGAGGACCAGGCTGCCTGCTGGGAGGTACTGTCTTCTAGATGTGAAGACGACACAGGGATGCTGCCCCATAAAATCTCAACAAGATGATTTCCTACACCATGATGACAACACCAATTGACTGTCAATATAGACAGGGGAAATTTCACAATGTGGTGTCCCTAGATAAAGAGCTGCAGGCAATCCCTAGCTACTGAGAGAGAATCAGCTTTCTCACAGGATAAGTTCCAAGTCTAAGTACTCAGCCCTAAACGTGTGTATACGAACACTGCTAAGGGACTCAGTAAGTACTCAGCCCTAAACACGTGTGTATTCGAACACCACTAAGGGACTCAGTAAGTACTCAGCCCTAAACACGTGTATACAAACACCGCTAAGGGACTCAGTAAGTACTCAGCCCTAAACACGTGTGTATTCGAACACTGCTAAGGGACTCAGTAAGTACTCAGCCCTAAGCATGTGTGTATACAAACACCGCTAAGGGACTCAGTAAGTACTAAGCCCTAAACACATGTGTATACGAACACCACTAAGGGGACTCAGTAAGTACTCAGCCCTAAACACGTGTGTATACGAACACCACTAAGGGGACTCAGTAAGTACTCAGCCCTAAACACATGTGTATACGAACACCGCTAAGGGGACTCAGTAAGTACTCAGCCCTAAACACGTGTGTATACGAACACCGCTAAGGGGACTCAGTAAGTACTCAGCCCTAAATGTGTGTATACAAACACCGCTAAGGGACTCAGTAAGTACTCAGTCCTAAACACATGTGTATACAAACACCGCTAAGGGACTCAGTAAGTACTAAGCCCTAAACACGTGTGTATACGAACACCACTAAGGGGACTCAGTAAGTACTCAGCCCTAAACACGTGTGTATACAAACACCGCTATGGGGACTCAATAAGTTACATACACCCATACACACGCACACTGCTAAAGGACACACATACACACACACACACACACACACTGCTAAAGAGACTCAATAAGTACTCAGCCCTAAACACGTGTATATACGAACACCTCTAAAGGGACTCAATAAGTTAGTTACACACACACACACACACACACGCACACATGCATGCACACTGCTAAAGGACACACACACTGCTAAAGGGACTCAATAAGTTACACACACACACACACACGCACACTGCTAAAGGACGCACACACACACACCACTAAAGGGACTCAATAAGTTACACACACACACACACATGCACACTGCTAAAAGACACACACACACACCGCTAAAGGGACTCAATAAGTTACACACACACCCACACACATACACACACACATGCACAGTGCTAAAGGACATACACACACACCACTAAAGGGACTCAATAAGTTACACATACACACACACACACACACACGCACATTGCTAAAGGACACACACCGCTAAAGGGACTCAATAAGTTACACACACACACACACACACACACACAACACTAAATGGACTCAATAACACACACACACACTAAATGGACTCAATAAGTAATACACACACACACACCGCTAAATGGACTCAATAAGTAATACACACACACACATACACACACACTGCTAAATGGACTCAGAAAGTTATACACACACACACACACACACACACACACACACACATCACCTTTGGCAAAGCCCAGGCATCCACCCAAGCTGTGTAAGACTCTCTCATAGCTGTCCTTTTCAGGAGCACACGGGATAGTGGGGGAGGGGTACCAGCAAACACGTGTCCCAAGCTTCAGACTCTGGTGTCAGGAAGGCCCAGGCAAAGGGATGGCAGAAAACAGACAGAGCAAACCCGGAAGTCTGTCATTTCAGTCTCAGAAGGCTAAGGCACGAGGATCTGCAGCTTGAGGCCAATCTAGGCTATGAGTGGTGTATATTAGTTAATTTTTTCATTGCTGTGACAAATACGTGACCAAATAAACGTCAGGAAGGAAGGGTTTGTTTTGACTCACAGTTTGGAAACACAGCCCATCATGGGCGGGTCATAGCAACAGGAGCTGGAGGTAGCTGGCCACGTGGCTCTCGAATTCAGGAAACAGAAAGAGGGATAAGCAATGGTATACAGTTTGCTTTCTTCTTTTTTATGATTAAAATCGTTTTATTTTTTCAATTCTTATTGAATTTTTGTGATTTTCATACAATATAATTTGGTGGTCTTTAGATCCTCTTTCCCATCCACACCTCTCCTCCACTGCCCCCACAACTCAATGTACTACATTAAATATACAGTATGGCTATAGAGCCTGTTTCATGTCCTTTCATGTCCTTCAGCGTGGTCCATTCACTGCAGCCTCTTCAATCTATCGAGTCCCATCCCTATAAGACTGTCTCTCCTCCCAGCAGCTGGTGGCCAAAAGTTCCTCAGGCTGGGTTTGGATTTCTTAGCCATTTTCCCATGTCTGTGCTGGATTTTGTCTAGTTTGAGCTTGCGTGCGGCTTGTGCATGCTGTCACATTGCTTGCTGTGGCTTCATAGGAGTAACTGACCAGCTGTCTGGAACACTCCGTTTCCTTGTGCTCATCCACCACCTCTGGCTCTTACAATATTTCCCCTCTTCTGCAATGATCCCTGTGCCTTGGGAGGCAAAGGTTTGCAATGGGTGTCCTCTTCAGGGGTCGTCACTCTGCAGCCTCTTGTTCTCTGCACATTGTCTAGTTGTGTTTCTGTACTAATCACCATCTGCTGAATAAGGAAACTTCTCTGGTGAAAGTTGAGAAATACATTTCTCTAATGTGCAGAGGTTGCATTGAAGATGCGTCACTTAGGGCTAAGTGTCTCACAGACACTTATTCTGTGCATTTGACCAGTTGTGGAACTCGGCATTAGTCTTCATCTGTTGCAAAAAGAAGAATCTTTGATGAATGGTGAGAGGTACTCTTGTCTGTAAATATGTAGATATATATCGTGGGGGCTGGAGAGATGGCCCAGTGGTTAAAAGCGCCAACTGTTCTTACAGAGGACCTGGGTTTGATTCCCAGCACCCACATGGAGGTTAAGAACTGTGGTTAAGCTGGGTGTAGTGGCACATGCCTTTAATCCTAGCACTTGGGAGGGAGAGGCAGGCGGATTTCTGTGAGTTCAAGGCCAGCCTGGTCTAGAGTGAGCTCCAGGCCAGCTGTGTCTATAGGGAGACCCTGTCTCAAAAAAAAAAAAATATGTAGATGTATATCTAAAGTATAGTAAGAAATTACATTGGTTTAGGGATGTGGCTAAGGGCTGTCTCCCTTCCCCATCTCATCTCCTAACCCCCAACATAAATGCTTCACCTCCCACACAAGCTTGTTATCCTCATCTCCAGCTCAGGGTCTGTTTAAGGAGAGCCACAGGAAGACTGTGTGCTTTCACGAATGTTGCTCAGTGTGTCCTGCCTTTGAGTTTTGTGAGTAGCTACTGAGATGAACCCCTAGTTGTGGCTTTCATCTGAAGCTCTGTAAGTTGCAAGGTGACTTCCTAATGGTAAAGCAGTATGCTTTTCTCCCTGGAATAAATATTTCCTGGTGATATTATTTTAAAAAAAGAAGAGTGGGGGCTGGAGAGATGGCTCAACAATTATGAGCACTGGGTGTGCTTGAAGAAGACCTGGATTTGAATCCCAGCACCCACATGGCAGCTAACAACCACCTGTACCTCCACTGCCAGGGGATGCTCTCTTCTGACCTCCACAGGCACTGTATGACATAGGTACACTTTACATACATGCAGACAATACATGCATATACATAAAATAAAAAATAAGAGTGATATAATGTTATACTGTTTTTCTCTTCAACAACAACAACAAAAATGTTAGGAAAGCTGTAGTTTCAAATTCAGAAAAATACAATGTGGCCTTTACCTTACCCCATACAAAAATCAACACAAAATGGAAAAATACCCAAGTGTAAGATTAGAAACACTGCCATTTACAGAAGAAGATACACAAGAACACTCCTTGATATTGGCCTTGGTTTCTTGATATTGGCTAATGATTTCTTGGAACCAAAGTTCAAGACATAAACGCAAATCAAATAAATACAAAGATATCAAGCTAACAATGTGAACAACAAGCGAAACAATCTGCCCAGTGAGGAATATTTGTAAATGACATGTCAGGAAGGAGCTAATTCTCAAAATTTGTGAAGAATTCACACAACCCAAATAATAAGAAAACACGAAACCTGATCTTAAAATTGGGAAAAGAGAGAGGCTGGAGAGATGGCTCCTTGGTTAAGAGCACTGGTTTCTCCTGCAAAGCACTCGAGTCACACCCCCATCACCCACATGGCAACCAATAACCACCTGTAACCCCAGTTCCAGGGCATTTATCACCCTCCTCGGGCACTGCATGTCATGGTTGCACTTACACACATTCAGGCAATACAGTCATACACATACAATTAAAATAATAAACTATTTTCTTTAAAAATGGGAAAAGACTTAAATAGTCATTTCTCAGAAGATGACTATGATAATCTCAAACATGAACCTAATGAGATTTAGAACTGTAGAATCACCTGGGAGACAGGTTTCTAGGCATGCTTGTGAAGGATTATGTTGATCAGATGCATTGATGAGCGAAGACCTGCACTGTGTGTGGTTCCACTCCATAGTCTAGGATTCTGAACTGTGTAAACGAGAGAAAATGAAAAATGAGCAAAGCCCAGGCATTTGTTGCTCTATTCTCTTTTTTAAAAGATTATTTATGCCAGGTGTGGTGGCGCATGCCTTTAATCCTAGCACTTGGGAGGCAGAGGCAGGCGGATCTTTGTGAGTTCAAGACCAGCCTGGTCTACAGAGTGAGTTCCAGGACAGCTGGGGCTACACGGAGACCCTGTCTCGAAAAGACCAAAAATAAATAAATAAATAAATATTTATTTATTTATTTATTATATTTTTCACTATGTAGACCAGGCTGGCCTTGCACTCACAGAGATCCGCCTGCCTCCTGAGTGCTGGGATGAAAGGTATGCTCCAGGCTTATCTCTGCCAGTTTCTTTCGCTTCTCATTGTATTCCAGGCTCCATTGCACACAAGTTTCCAACAGATTCTCCCATCTCCACTTCCCATGTCACAGTAGGAGCACTGATTACAGGGCAGGGCACTGCGTGCAGCTTTTTGTGTGGGTTCCAAAAATCAAACTTGAGTCATCAGGTTTGTCCAGTAAGTGCCTTTATTCACCGAACCATCTCCCCAGCTTGCGTTCTGCTCCTTGATGATGCAATGTAACCAGCTGCCTCAGTCACCTGTCACTGGGGGTTCCCCACAATGATGGACTGTGACCTGATGAACTATGAGCCAAGATAAGCCCTTTCTTCATTTGCGTTTGTCAGAGTATCTTATCATAGCTTATTACTGGAAAAGTAAAACAATGCCCCCCCTCCACACACATACAAAATGGTTATTGGTTGGGTGCATGAAACAGGGTTCAAAATCACTAACAGAGACACAACCACAAACCAAGACATAACCACAAACCATGAGCTATCTTGTTGACACCTGTTAGAAGTGCCAGGATCGGGGCTGGAGAGATGGCCTATTGGTTAAGAGCACCGGTTGCTCTTGCAGAGGACCCAGGTTCGATCCCCAGCACCCACATGGTAGCTGAGAACCCTCTTTAACTCCAGTTCCAGGGGACTCCGATGCCCTCTTCTGACCTCCGCGGCATTGCACGACACGGGTGCACAAACCTACATGCAGACAGTACACTCATACACATAAAAAGAATAAATAAATAAAAACAAATAATAAAAAAAATGAAGTGCCAAGATCAAAAAGTCGAGAGACAAGTAAGTGCTGGAGAAGTTGTAGAGAAAGGGGAGTCCAGTGTGCTGCAGGTGGGAAGGTAGTTTGGTACGCTCATTATGGAAAAGAGTACAGAGAGGCCAAGAGACATTCAAATAGAACTACCACTAATCCCTCTCCTGAGTTTCTAGACAAAGGAAATTAAGGTGGCATTTTGTGTTGCATTCCTGTGTTCCCTGAAAAATTCCTCACCACAGTCTAGGTGTCTGTCAATGGACAGGTGGCTAGAGAAATCAGGATACACAGAGGTAGTTAATGTTCATTGTCAACTTGTAGATTTAAAATCACCATGGAAACATGCCTGTATGTGTGGCTATGGCAGAAAGGTTTAACTAAGAAGGGGAGGAGAAAGAGAGGGACTGGAGAGATGGCTCCTGGCTCCGAGGTGAAGAGGGCTTTCTGTACAATCATGAGGAGCAGAATTTAGATTCCAGAACTCATGGAACAAGCCAGGCATCTGACACAAAAATATGTAACCCCAGCTTGAAGAAGGACAGAGACCAGAGCATTGCTGGGACTCATTGCCTTCCAGCCTCAGGTGTGGGAGAGACTGTGCCTCCAAGGGAAGAGGTAGAGAGTGATAGGAGAGGATACCAGATGCCCTGTTCTGGCCTCTGCAGGTAAACAGGACCATGCATCCACACACGTGAGTACACTCATACAGACACACACATATATATTCTCACACACAAACATACACGTGCCGACATACACACACCATATATACACACATACATGTACTTATACTCACACAGAAACACACAGTGCATATACCCACACACATGCATGTAAATATACTCTCAAACATGCACATATACTCACACAGACATGCACACTTGTGCATACACTCACACACATGCACATATACTCAGATATACATATATACACTCCACAAGATGACAGCTAATGAATTATACTATGTTCAAGACTTTTCCTAAGTCAGTAGATGGTCCCTCCACAAAGGGAAATGGGTAAGTACGTTAGGTGACAGATCTGTTACTGTATTCCACTACAGTAACCATTTTACTATACATGTATCTTATGACATTATGCTCTATGCCTTAAATATGGAAAGTAAAGTTTCATTTAATCTTATTCTGAAGCAAGAGCTCAGAGAATCTGTCCTTGGTTGGTTTGTACTCACCTTAAGCTTGTGCTGATTTGTATTGTTAGAGAGAAAGAAGGAGGAGAAGGAAAGGAAGAAGGAAAGGAAGATAAAGTACTAAGTAAAAGGAAGGGAAAGAGAAGAAAGGAAGGAGACAGAAGACAGAAAAAGAAGGAAAGATGAAAATAAGAAAAAGAAAAGAAAAGGAAATAGGTAGAAGGCAGAGTCAGTGGGAGACTAGTTACCAGACGTGGCAGGTTTATGGCTTGGCTCTTGACCAAAACATTTATGGGCTTGTTGTTTAGTTGATTCATTAGATTGAAACCATTTGCGAGTGGGTACAGGGTCTCCTGTAGCCCAAGCTAAGGTTAGAGGCCTGAGCCACAATTCCTGACTTTTATTTCTGGATTATGCAAATGTTTACTATTACTGTTCAGGACTAATTTCCAAATCTGATAAGCACAGCTATCGATCCACAAGCAGCTTGAACCTTAGGATCCTTGGCCTGCCCATTCTGGGTTCACCTGTTTAGGAGCTAGAATTTATTATCCTCTGGGTGTGTCTGGGAACATATTGATGTACGTGAAAGCTATAAATATCCTTTATATAGAACACTGGGATGGACTGTTAACTGATGATCAAGCCTGGGGAATTCCAAGGTGATATTTACAGCTTTTGTTGTCACCCTGGGGTCCATGTTATTCTGAGAAGAGCAGAGGAGGGAGCCTCGCCCACTTCCCACTCGTCCCTTGCCTTCCCTTCCATCCCCACTCCTGAGACCACTTCCTCCCTCCTCAGATCTACAGAGTGAGGGGGGCAAGCCCCTCGCTCCACGTGCTGAATCTTATCAGCTCCTGCAAAGGCTTCTCTTCAGGTTTCTTATCACCTGAAGAGAAAAATTCTTCTGGACTAGAGATTAGTGGGAGCTGAGCTACCTGTGCAGAGTCCTCCTTGTAGACGGGTCAGGGTCTTACCACGTCTTAAGGCATAAAATATTGCGTTTTAATTTTTTTAGGGTTTTCTTTTGACAGGGTCTTTCTATGTAACCCTAGCCTGGAATTCCCTTACATAGCCCAGGATGGCCTCAATCTCCCACCAGTCCTCCTGCCTCATCCTCTTGAGTGCTGAGATTATAGGCCTGCCCTACCATGCCCACCTAAAAGTCCATGTTTCCTTCCTTCCTTCCTTCCTTCCTTCCTTCCTTCCTTCCTTCCTTTCTTTCTTTTTCTTTCTTTCTTTCCTTTCTTCTTTCAAGACAGGGTCTCATGTGTCCCAGGCTGGCCTCAAACTCATTATGTAGCCAAGGATGTCCTTGAACTTCTGATACTCCTAACTCCACCTCCTGAATGCTGGGATTACAAGCATGTGCCCAGTTTTATAGGGTGCTAAGGATCAAACCCAGGGCTTCATGCACACTAAGAAAGTACTCCACCAACTTGAGCTGTGCCCAGCCCTAAAAGTCATTATTTGAAATTTCAGTTCTGTTCTTCAGAAGCCTCCCCAGTCAGTTCACTTGAACCTCACTCTGACCAATTACCCTACCCCCCCATCTTGCCTTCCTTCTTTACCCATATTTCTAGGCACTAAGGATTCTAAATTGATGCCTGATGCTGTTGCTATTACTTTCCTGTCACTATCACCAACAGAACATTCGTGGTCCCCCTGTAAGCATTCACTCTACTCCTTAAGTTGTTCAGGAGCCAACTGGTCCTGCAATTGAATAGTCCCCACCCTTCTTGAAAGGCAGTTATGCTTATGAATGAATGGAAGGAAAGAAAAGGAAAGATAAAATATTATTATACTGTTTGCTGGATCAGGGAAAGCTTCTCAGAGAATACAGCCAAGAGCTGACATCTGAACAGAATCTTGCCAAGGAAAGCACGAGTACAAGTTGAGGATATGTCTCACTTGGTAGAATCCTCGCCTAGCATGCATGAAGCCCTGGGTTGGATCCTTAGTGCTGAGTAAACCGGAAATGGTGGTGCATACCTGTAACCCACTCAGGAGATAGAAACTGGAAGATCAGAAATTACAAATCAGCTTCAGATACAAAGAAAATTTGAGGTCACCCCAGGCTACACCAGACCCTGTCTCCTCCAACAAAACTAAACAAACCCCTAAGCCGGAAAGCACAGTTGAAGAGCTTGCCCATTTACCTCTTGTTGAAATCCCACCCTTGCTCCTTGAGGTAAGGAACTGTGCCCCATTAACCACACAGTGTGCACAAAACAAAGGTTGGAGCAAGCACAAGGCAGAAAGTACCTCTTACTCCAGACAAGACTGTAAATCTATAATCAGGGCACTGGTGTCTTTCAGTCAATAAGGTATTCTTTCTGGACTGCCTGGTAAGGATGTCCAGGTTATGCACCCATATAGCTACAGGAGCACAGATATTTATATCACAGCCAGGGCTTCCTGATGGCAGGTCTCTATAGGTGAGACACATTTGTGTGGGAGATGAAAATACACTTCTATTAGGGATAACCCTTCATTCTGGGCAAAGGGTATCTTTTTCATTCTTTATCATATTTAATAAGCCAGTGTAATATTTAAATAAGTGTGAGTGTTGAAAAATCCTTGATTCTGACCTCTGTACTTTAAAAACGGTATGTAGTGTCCAGGCTTGGGCCATGTGTCTCATCAAGCCCACACCTTACACCTGCACTACAGCTAGAGAGAGATGGGGCTTGTTGGCAAATGATGGTCCTTGTTTAAGAGATGCTGGGCAATTGGTAAGACACCACAACCTTAGCTGAGGAACTCTTAGCAGCTGATCACTACTGGCTGGAGGAGAGTTGGTCTTCTTTAAGGGAGTGATGCTGGATAAGCTGACCAGGCTCCAGTGGATACACTCACGTGGAGGGACATCTGGGGACAAGAATTTGAGTCAATAGGCCTTCACATATATGACAGAATAGATGAAATCCAAGGTGTGGTCTATGGGGGTGCAGATAGGGGAGGGGTCTAAACATGATTAAGATGTATTATATTAAATGTACAAAATTCCAGTAAAAATATGTATTGTTTTTTAAAAGGAGAGATGCTAGGCAGGAAGAAAGTGGGCTTTTGGACACTGAAATGCAGAAGGAAGCAGACATTTGAAAGTTCCAGGATCACCTTCTAAGTCTTTGAAGAAATGGGGATATTTGCACAGATGAAATTAGGAGCTGAGTTCAGAAACCCAGCATTTCCGAGCAGTCTGGTGTTTTGCTGTCAACCACAGGCACTGATTCCCATGAAGGCATTCTTTTCTTCAGAGAGCAGGACATTCTAGTCTTGGGTCCTCTTTGTGGTTAACACCTGGTTTATGTTCTCTCTGTGTAAGTTATTGTTACTTTTGAGACAGGGTTTCTCTGTAGCCCCATACGGCCCGGAACTTTCTATGTAGACCAGGTTGGCTTGGATCTCACAAAGATCCACCTGCCTCTGCCTCCTTAGTGCTGGGAATAAATGCATGCATCATCACTCCAGCAACAGCTAATCTGGAATCAGAAACCCTAAACAAAGAAGATCCCAGGAATGCAGGGTAAAGGGCACTGTCTAGAACGAGAACAAGAGGGGCTGGAGAGATGGCTCAGCGGTTAAGAGCACCAAGGACCCAGGTTCGATTCCCAGCACCCACATGGTGGCTAAGAACTGTCTTTAACTCCAATTCCAGGGGAATCCAATGCCCTCTTCTGACCTCTGCGCCATTGCACGACATGGATGCACCAACCTACATGCAGACAGTACACTCATATACATAATAAATAAAAAATAACAAATAAAAAATTTTTAAAAAGAATGAGAACAAGAATAGGAATGGACCAGAGGGAGTTACCGATGCCTGTTCCAGGTTGCTCAGGGCAAGAAACATGGGGCTTTTCTCTTTCCGGGAGAACATGTGGGAACAAGGTAGGCAGCTGAAGCTTTGACTGAGAACTCACCCTGCAGAGGGCTCTGCTCAGCTGCCTCTGAGTGTCACATTGATACCAAAAGTGATGGAGAGAAACCACATTGAGGGACACAACACCGAGCACATCTTCGCCTTTCCAGTTCGTGGCTGAACTTTCAGTGGAAAGTTAAATGTCTTGTCGGTTAACTCTTGGATTTAAGTTTTACAGCATTTTTTCTCTTTCTTTCTTTCTTTCTTTCTTTCTTTCTTTCTTTCTTGCTTGCTTGCTTGCTTTCATTTCTTTCTTTCTTTCTTTCTTTCTTTACTTCTTTCCTTCCTTTCTTTCTTTAATTCATTTCTTCTTTCTTTTATTTTTTGGTCTTTTGAGACAAGGTCTCCCTGTACCTACAGCTGGCCTGGAACTTACAGTGTAGACTAAGTG
Source organism: Rhizomys pruinosus (assembly GCA_009823505.1). NCBI lineage: Eukaryota > Metazoa > Chordata > Mammalia > Rodentia > Spalacidae > Rhizomys > Rhizomys pruinosus. The sequence continues at coordinate 33,086 of VZQC01014627.1, read as the reverse complement.
GCCTTGAACTCACAAAGACCCACCTGCCTCTGCCTCCCAAGTGCTGGGATTAAAGGGGCGCACCACCACGCCTGACTACAATATTGTTTTTCAAGTCCAAATCCTTGTGATACATAGTTATCAGTATCAGCTTTACAAAATTCTCATCTTGAGAAAGTAGTGTGAGTGTGCATGCTCTCCCACCCCCCCTCTTTCCTACTGAGGCTTTCAGTCTTAAGGGTTATTAAAAGGTTCCCAAGGGGCTAGAGAGATGGCTTTCAGTCTTAAGGGTTATTAAAAGGTTCCCAAGGGCCTAGTGCTTAAGAGTGCCGAGTGCTCTTGCAGAGGACCTGGGTTCGTTTCCCAGCACCCACATGGCGGCTGAGAACCGTTTTTTACTCCAGTTCCAGGGGAATCTGAGGCCCTCGTCTGACCTCCACAGCAATGCAAAACACGGGTGCACAGACCTGCATGCAGACAGTACATTCATACACATAAAAGAAATAAATAAAATAAAAAATATATATGTAAAGGCTTCCAAATAAATCAAGGAAGTAAAGAAAAAAGAGAAAGAAAAGGTTTCCTTCCTATCTATACACAGTAGCTCACACCTCTAATCCTATTACTTGAGAAGCTGAGGCACGGGGGTTGCCATGAGTCTGGGGCCATCCTGGGCTACGTTGTGAGAATCTATCTCATTAGAACAAAGCAAAAGAAAACCAAATTCACAAAGGCTTCCTTCTTGAGGCCTTTTGAGCAGGTGGGAAAGCATCTTGTGCTGTGTGTCATAGACACAAGGGGGCAGTGTGTGCTCACCCATCAACCCTGCGGATCAGGCCTTTTCCCTCCTCTAGGAATCTCTGGCCGGTCTCCCAGAGCTTGCAGGGATTCTTAATAAAGAGCCTTTGGGAGAGGCCCAATTAGCCCCCAAGTCTCATCACGAAAGCAGGGTGTGAAGTCAGTTTGTGCAGACAGCCCACCAGGAGCAGGGAGGAATGTCGACCCTGGGTGTCCAGCTCAGGGACCTCATCATTGAGACTGCCCTGTGACCTGGCATTCAAAAAGACCAAGACTTTGAGACACAGAGAACCTGAGGCCGTCTTAATACTGGATTATGAAGCTATTGTTCTGAGAAAGCAGATCGTTTACTGGAAGGAAAAGAATTTCTTGTTTGCTTGGTTTTGGGTTAGGAACTTTGAAACAGTTTCTTGTAGACCAGGCTGACCTTGAGCTATTGATCTTCCTATCTCCACTCTGAGATAATGGGATAATGGGATAGAGATCAGGTCCACCGTGCACCACCCACTGGAGGGAACGTGTCTGTGCACTTCTGTGCGGGCCGGAGTCCAGGCCTCCGAATGTGGGTGGCCCTATGCAAAACAAGGCAGCCCCAGCCCCATCACCGTGGAACAAATCCCAAACCTCCAGCACAGATCCCTTCCCTGCCCCTGCCCTCTGGGAACCATCCTAGGCAGAAGTAACTACCATCTCTTTCTTCCTTGGAGAGGGAGGGTGCATCACACGCAGCTCTCCAGTCTTGGCAGGGACCTCGCTTCTCACAGGTACCATCTGCTTCCAGGGTATCTGACTGTCGAGTGTCGAGTGGTGATGCCAAAACTTCCACCAAGTGTGTGAAGATGACCGGAGGGCTGTGCTGGCCATCTGATGCTGCAGCCCAATCTCATCTCACTCGCTGATCTGGGGGCTCCCACAGAGCAACGCACAGCCTTCTCCATTGGAGTTTTCTTGGATCTTTCCAGCCAGAAGTACACTCTGGCTCCTCTACATCCCTGCACCTACAGCATTCAAGTGCTGGACCACAGCACTGTGTTTGATTTCACCTACAACATTTCAGTATTCTACAGCCTATTGGGATTAGTTTTAAATATTTTATTTGTTATTTTTTAATGCATATAAGTGTATTACCTGCATGTATGTAAGTGCACCCATATCATGCAATGCCCAAGGAGGTCAGAAGAAGGCAACAGATTCCCTGGAACTGGAGTTACAGATGGTTGTTAGCCATCATGTGGGTTCTGGGAATTGAACCCAGGTCCTCTGCAAGAGCAATCAGTTCTCTTAATTGCTGAGCCATCTCTTCATCCCCAGTGATGAGCTATTTTAATGGAGATTTGAGGAAGGAAGAAATGGTACATCTGTGTAGCAAATGAACCCCCCCCATACAAGGCTATCCATATTCATGAATGTACACAGCACCATCTATAAGATGGTAACACCCATGTAGTAATCCCATGAAAAGCCATTTCCCTCTGGATGTGAGTAACATTAATATTGGCTGATATCAAGGTTGACGGGCACTGCCAAATGGCTTCCATGTCCTTGTGACTCAGGACAAAGATTGGACAGAGACACGCACATAGTAGAAAGCAAAATGAGGACTTTATTAAGAAAGTACACACTTTCCCTGCCAGGAAAGATGTGCCTACCAGGGCAATAGTGGCAAGACTGTTATAGAGGTAACCAATTGCTTTCTGGTTGGAATCAGGAAGAAATTCATGTCTGATATTATAAACAGTCAAAAGCTTATGGCTGGGGAGGTCAGAGGCTACTGATGAGAAGCTAAAGCTACCATTTTGCTGGATGGATGTGATGGGCCTGTCAAACTGTTTTCTAAATAAGTGGCTTTATGCCCATAGATAGGTTAGTGCTTTGATCAAAGGAGCTTCTTTTCACAGTGAGAAGCTGTTAACTGCATAGGCACATAGCTGGTTAGAATGATGACAAGACATGACTGTTGAGTTCTCTGCCTTAAATGGGACATCTGTTGCACCCCTTCAAGGCTCAGGGAACATCATGGAAGAAAGGGTGAAAAGAATGTAAGAGTCAGAGGATGGGGTCAAGGATTGTGGAACCCTGTCTTCCAAACTGGACATGGCTGTCGCACCCCTAAACTCAGAGCAGCTGTGACCACCTGCACAAGACTGGGCCCATCAACAAACTGTCATGGAAGGAGGACAGGAACATGAGGCCTCACTCCTGAGGATCGATAGGCAGTTGATGGTTTCTAGGGAACGGAAAGACTTTTTCTTTTTGGTATAGCCTCTGGTAACCTGATCATGTATTTTATTAAACCAACTATTATGTATAATTAATATATACTAAGAAAAAATATTTTCAGACCCACAGAATTGTGTAAAAGACATTCTTCAAAAGTCTGGGAGGGTGGAAAAGATTATCAAGCATGAGTTAAGAGCATATATATATATATATATATATATATTCCCCCCCCAAGGGAGAAAGTGGGCAAAGTGAGTTCAGTAGTCTAAATGGCCCCAGTGTACAAGGACGAGGCCTGTGGTCATATTGTTGGGCCTTTTTGGGTCACTTGCATGGACAGAGACTTTCAGAACATGTTAATGTTGTTCTACATGCAATTTCATAATAAGCCACTGACATTCTTTAGTGGCTGTGCACCGGTGCTCAGAGTGGAGTTCAGGTGGTCTCATGGGCCTCGGAGCAGTTTGCAGTCTCTCTCTTTGCCATCTTCTTTTTATAATGTGCTAATTTTGAAGCTTGCCTCACTTTTCTTCCTGTTCTTCTTCTGTATCATAAACTGCCTTGGGCCCTGCCATACCCAGCATCTGATTAACCCCTCTGAGTCAGGGCAGCTGGTTACAGTTGGACTATCTATCTGTCTATCTATCTATCTATCTATCTATCTATCTATCAATCATATAACCATCTATCATCTATCTGTCTACCATCTATCACCACCTGTCTATCAATCATCTACCTATCTACCTATCATCTATTGATCATCTTTCACCTATCTATCATCCATCATATATCTATCCACCTACCTACTTACCTACGTTTCCATCTAGCTGGCAGCTTGTGACTCACTTCCAGAGGTCAGAGGACATAGCCAAAGTGGGGGGGGGCTGTGACCTAACCAGCAGGGGGAGGCTGTGACCTAACCAAAGCGAGGGGGGGGGGGACCTGTGACCTAACCAGCAGGGGGAGGCTGTGACCTAACCAGCAGGCGGGGGCTGTGACCTAACCAGCAGGCCCAGCAAACTCTTGAGGAGCTGCATAGCTCTCTGACGTCACAGACGGGCTCTCTTAAGCCCTGCTGCTGCATTCCACCTTGCAAATGTTTCACGTGGTATTCACAGAGGATCAGTGATGCACACCAGGAACCAAAGAGTGTCCGGAAGTGAACCCTGACCTCACTACACTCCTAACTGAATGTGGGGCTCCTGAATGTTGTGTCAGTTGACACTAAAGAAATGAGAGAAAACCCGGCAATGAGCAGGACTAGGACGGTGCAGTGAGTACGGAGTGCCTGGATAATTGAGTATGTTGACAGCCGGGAGGAAGACGTGTCTCTAAATGTGCTTTACATACCGTGCTCTCTCAGTTTTGGTGAATAGTCCAGATCCTGTCAGACGCACATCTCTTCGTCTGTCAGCAGTGAGTCTCTTGCCAGGATTCCTCATTCTACCCATCAGGCATAATTTTCAGACTCTGTCTTTCTTGTCAGGAAGAGTTTAATTCCTCATTTTCCTCAAGCCTTCAAAGAATTTCCTCCTTTAGAGGAAAAGTGGTGGATGGGGATTTTATGACAGAGAAATAAGTATTGTGGATTTATTTGCGGGGGTGCTAAGGATTGAAGCCCAGGCTTCACAATGCTGGGAAGTGGTCCAGAGCTGTATATCTCAGCTTTCTGTTTACTTTTTTTTGAGACCAGCCCTCACTGAGCTGCCTACGCGGGCCTCATATTTACTCTGTCAGTTAAGCAGCCCTTAAACTTGTGATTCTCCTGCCTCCACCTCCTGAGTATCTGATACTACAGGGCTAAAGCACCCAGATCATTATTCACATACACTTTATACACTTTTAATGGGTTTTTGTTTTTTGTTGTATGTGTGTGTGTGTGTGTGTGTGATGTGTGTGTATAGTGTATGCTCAGACATGTGCAAGTATGTCCCCATGAACTGAGGCCAGAGAAGGATGTTGGGTGTCCTGTTCTATCACTGTCTACCTTGTTCCCTTGTGTCACAGTCCCTCACTGAACCTGCAGCTAGACTGGTGACCAGTAAGCCCAGCATGTGTACACTCTTCCCCTACAGTGCTGGGTAACAGGTGCATGCAACCATGCTCAACTTTTTACACGGTTCTGGAGGTTTGAACTCAAGTCTTCAGGCTTCCATAAGTGCTATTGCCTGCCAAGCCATCTCCTCAGACCTGCATATGCTTCTAAAGTTGCTTATTTCTGAGTAGACCATACACACGGTAGGAATGTCAAATGTTTCAAATGAACAAACAGTGGGAACTATTGTCTCCATCACCTGGGTTCCACCAATGGAGGCTCTGACATCTTTTCTATTTTTTTTAAAGAGGAAAACCTCTATTTATTTGCTTTTCATACATCAAACTTTGAATGATATACCTATTGGCAAGGACTTTTTTTGTTTTTTTTCTATACGTGTATTCTAGAAATGTGTTTGTTTTATACACTAAAAAGGAAACAATTATTTACAAAGCAAGAAAGTCCTGCTTATATTTCATAAAAAATAACTGTGTGCACTGGACTAGTGATCATGTCGTTTGGATCTGTTGCTATTGTTGTGACAGGGTCTCCCTATAGCCCCAGCTGGTCTGGAACTCACTTATGTAGACCAAGCTGGCCTTGAACTCACACAGAGATCCACATACCTCTGCCTCCTGAGTGCTAAGATTAAAGGCTGGGCCACCACACTCAGCTAGAGATCATTTTAACCTCAACCTTTTCCCCAACACCATGGACCTCGGGAAGGTGAAGGGCATCAGTCCACACTGGAAGACCTGTGCTTACTTCTTAAAGCACAATCATAATCCAGTGTCCACCTGTTGTTACTCAGGGTTTAGCCTTAAAGATGAAGGTAGAACCTGAGGGATAGAAAAGGCAAGGAGAAGACAAAGTGGGGGCCTGGGTGTAAAGGAGCAGAAGAAAAGAGAAGTGACCCTCGGGAGAGATCTTCGGATCAGACCCCCAACCATGGTGAAGCTCATTTTCAAAGAAAACAATCCTGTCTTTGGATAGCCGTGAACCTGCCAAGTCCTGAAGACGGTATGAAAAACCTATTTGGTCTTTCCTTGAGTCAACTTCCCTCTGCATGGGATCTCAGGCAAAGAAACTGCCAGGTTCCTGCTTACGTTTCCCTCAGCTCCCCAAGATCTATTTGTGTCTCATTCTCTTCTTGTAGACTCTTTGCAGCATCCTCCAGACCATGAATGCATTCAACACTCTGTTCCTGTTGGATGCAGATAGAATCCCATAGTTTACTCCATGAGAATGCTTAGCTCTTCCATATCTTTCAGAGTTGAAGATAAGAAATGTTTATCCTTCTGTTGAATGACTCTGACAGCTTACTGTGGAATCATGTTATGTAAAGTAACAGCTTCTTTACTATAACGAAGATTTCTTTTCCATAAAGAAGAAAACTCCAACATCTCCTGAGTCACAGTTCATCACTTAAGGAGCCCAAGGCAGGAACTCAGGGCAGGTACCTGGAGGCAGTAGCTGAAGCACAGGCCATGAAGGAATGCTGTTCACTGGCTTGCTCCCTGACATCTTTTCTAAAGATTATTAGTGACTACACTAAGTGCTTATTTGACCATTAAGCTGCAGGACCAGCCCTTCATTATTTTGAGGTAAGGTTTCACTATGTAGTCCAAGCTGGCCTTGAATTTACCAATCCTCCTAGTCCTGACATGTTCCACAGGACTGGCTTTTCATGTCTTTTGAGAGCATCTTTCTCAAATTTCTAAATCCAGAGGAATTCTTAAAAGCAATATATTAAATAGAAGCTGACGCATACTATTCTTTTTCTAATTTTATTTATTTTGTATGTGTATAAATGCACTGTCTGCATGTAGGTTTGTGCACCCGTGTCGTGCAATGCCGAGGAGGTCAGAAGAGGGTGTTGGATTCCCCTGGAACTGGAGTTAAAGATGGTTCTTAGCCATCATGTGGGTGCTGGGGATCGAATCCAGGTCCTCTGCAAGAGCAGTCCACACTCTTAACCGCTAGGCCTCTCGCCAGCACCCCCCCCCACGTACTATTCTTGGCGTCGCCTTTATTAGTATGCTCTGCTCAATGAAAGCCCTGATTCTGGAGTTCTGTTCAAACTCTCTAACAGAAATGTGGCTACACTTGTGATGAGTCTGGAAACAGTGTTGGTTTTCTGGAGTCTGATGCAGCACATTTCTTGTCCCTTAATATCCAGTTCCTTGTGCCTGAGTCATGTCAATTAGTCATTTCCCCTTGACAGAGAAAGGCCTCCCTTCCTGAAAGTGATGAAACAGAGATTTGCAAACAAGGTCTTTGGTTATGAGGACCCAGCAAAGAAGCTAATGGGATAGCCAACTGGCCGCACTCCAAGATAAGGAATGTGGGGCACACTGGGTTGTCTAGGGCACCAGGTGGGTCTGGGAGGACACACCTGATCTGTTCCTGCAGCTGGGGGCTAAACAGAACTACAATTATTGTGGTAATTTATAAAAGTGTTTGGGAAAGAAGGGTGTAGTGATACATTCATGTAGTCCTGGTGCAGGGGAGGCCTATTAGGAGGATCTTGTTTGGTGGAAGCCCACACTGCATAATGACCATCTAATAAAGTACTTTGGGACCTGGGTGTGTGTGTGTGTGTGTGTGTGTGTGTGTGTGTGTGTGTGTGTAACTCAAAGGAAGAATGTTTACCCAGCAGTGCAAGGCCGCCTGCATTGAAAAATAATGTACTTTAATCCATTTTGATAACTTAACGGGGCAGGTTTATACAAATGTGCTATTCTTAGGTGTCTGAGAGTAGAGTCCAGTTTTCTTGCTATGAGGCTTTCCGTGGGCTGAGATCCAGGCTAGTGTGTAAATTCTCCCCCTTAGCTCTGGAGGGGAGCGGTCCTTGTGTATGACCCTAGCCGTGCTGGCAGCGCTGTTAAGAACTTGGGACCAGAGCTGGGCGTGGTGGCATACACACAAGGTGGATCTCTGTGAGTTCAAGGCCAGCTTGATCTACAGAATGAGTTCCAGGACAGCTGGGGCCTCAGGGAGACCCTGTCTCGAAAAGACAAAAAAAAAAAAAAAAAGAAAAGAAAAGATAAAAAGAACTTGGAACCTTGGGACTGGAGAGATGGCTCAGCAGTTAAGAGCAACAACTGCTCTTGCAGAGGACCCAGGTTTGATTCCCAGCCCACTCATGGCGGCTAAGAACCGTCTTTAACTCCAGTTCCAGGGGAATCCAACACAGACTTCTGATGTCCGCAGTATTGCACGACACGGGTGCACCTACTTACATACAGACAGTACACTCATACACATAAAACAATAAATAAAAATAAGAAAAGCTTTTAAAAAAGAATTTGGGATCTCAGCTGGGCATGGTGTCACACGCCTTTAATCCTAGTACTCGGGAGGCAGAGGCAGGTGGATCTTTGTGAGTTCAAAGCCAGCCTGGTCTACAGAGTGAGTTCCAGGACAGCTGGGGCTACAGGGAGACCCTGTCTCAAAAACACCAAAGGAAAAACAAAAAACAAAAAAAAAAAAAACTTGGGACCTCAGGAACAATTAGAATAAACCCTCAACTTCCTAAATCTTAATGTATGACACCTTCACTAATTTTTCAGCTGCTTTTCACAGTTGAACCATTTGTCTGTACACTTTATTTATAGGTTGACAATTCTTGGTAGCCCCAGGCAGCCTGATGTATCTCTTGATACCACGTCCCACCGCCTCTGCTGCAAGCTGTGCTCTGCAGAGGGATTGTGGGAAGGGAGAGGAAACCTTGTGTTTGGGTTTATTGATGCTACAGATTGTATCTGGGTTCTCCGTGCCCCCACCCCCACCCCACCCCCATCTGTTTCCTCCTCATTCCTTCCCATGGCTACAGCATATAAAGTACATGGAGCCTGCTTGGCAGATCCGACTGAGTCCAAAGACAGTCTTTAAGAATTGTGCTGGAGTCCAACCTTCCAGGGCAAGAACTCTTCACAGCCATTCCTCCTCTCCAAAGAGCAGCCACAAGTGTGCAAAGAGAAGGTGCTGTCTCCAGGACAGAGACAGATTAGCTATTTTATCTGCTTAGGTCCCAGGCAGACCTGTGGACACAGACTAGTTAGTCAGTCAGACTGCTCAGACACCTCCCTAGGGCCTGGGAACCCTTGCGGTTTCCTTGTATGGTCTTAAGCGTCTAGTTATTTCGTATTGGCTGTCGTTTGACATTTGTTTTTTCCACAGACAGGCAGTGGAGAAACCAACCTGCCAATTCCTATCTCAAACCCACCCTGGAAGGATGAGAGTTTCCCAGGGCTTCATTTCCCCGCATAGCTCCAGGCGGTAGCTCTGTTGCGCAGAAGCCCTTCTCTGCCTTCTCTAGTTGGCATATCAGCAGTTTCAGATGAAGAAACCTAGCCCAAGACCTGGACATTGAACTCCCAGCTGTGTGGAAATACCACACCTGTAAAGGCCAGAGGCTCTTGAATCTTAAAGTCTGTTTTGACTAGGCTCCTGCACAGACTGTAAGGAGCGAGAGTGAGACATGGGAAACTCTGGGAAGCACAGGGAATAGCATTTCTCTCTGCAGGGGAGTGGAAGAGGAAGCAAATGAATGCTTGCACATCCTACTTCCATTCACCTCCAGAGGAAGCTTCCGGATCCCCACAGCTAAGCAGCCACCAATTTTACCCCCTTCCTTGTCCTCACTGGGAATGATTTACCTTTACTGACTTTCATACCTGTGTAGAGCCATCTCACATACACTGTGGGTAGAAGTCTGAGTTACCTGAGCATAAGGTGTGTCTGATTTGCATATTGCTCACAGGGTACTCTCTCATTTGTGGCATTAAACACGCTTGTTAAATGAATAAGTAATCTTGATTCATGCCAGGCTCAGGGCTGGCCTACCCATATTAGGCACACTCAACACAGGGAGAGGTCGCACTGGCTTCCTAAAGGCATTGAACATGGGGATCCACAGATGAAACCTCCAGGCAACGCATTTGGTGAATAGCTGAGCTGGTATGTAAATCAGGATAATCTGCATTTTAGAATGCTCTCTTCTCTTAAGCAAACACAAAAAAATGTTTAGAGGGGAAGGTGCATTTCACTCTTATAATGATTTCAATTTTCCTCATAGGTAGACTTTAAGAAAATACATCTCTCTCTCCACCCCCTTCCCCACAGAATCAACAGCTTAATTTTTTCTTTCAATGCTGAGGGTTGAACCCAGGACCTTGTGCAGCCTAAGTAAAGCTCTCTATCACTGAGCTATATTCTCAGCTCAAATTGCCTTTTTTGTTGTTCTTACTTTACAATGATGTGAAAATGATGCGTGCTTGTATTAGTGGCTTTTCTTGCTGTTGACAAAACACCTGACCAAAACAACTTAAGGAAGGGTTTATTTGGGCTCATTGATCGTGCAGTCTATCATGGCACAGAAGTGTGAGGTGGCTGGTCACACTGGTCAGGAAGTGGAGAGAGAGGGATGTTGGTCCTCAACTCATGTGCTCTTTATTCAGTCCAGGACCCCATCCCATGGCATGATGCTTCCCACATTTGGAGTGAGTCTTCCTTCCTCAGCTAAACCCTGGAAAGGCATACACACATACGCAATGCTTGGTTTCTCTGGTGATTCTAACTTTCATCAAGTTGACAAGATTGGGGCTTACAGGATTCCAGTAGAAACACTTTTTTTTCAAACTGTGGTCTTCTCCATGGCTAGTGATCTTTGGTATGGTGCGGTAAAATACCCTCTCATCATGACTAATGGAAGAAACAAGCAGGGAGGAGAGGAGATGCAGGAAGCACAGCCACACTGAAGGAAGCCCAGGGAAGAGACTCATGAGTCACCTGGGTAGAACTGATGCCCAGAGAAGAGCGTGACCATGATGGTGCACACTATCACCCCGGCAGGCACACATAGGGAGGGAGGAAGGAAGCCGAGGAGGCTAAATCATATAAGCGCAGCAGAGTGAGACTCCATCTCAACAAAACAACAGGAAATTATGGTCAAATGAGAGTGGGATGAGGATGTTTGGGAAGGGAAGGAATGGAAACAGTGCACACAAGGCCCTACTCAGCTGGGGACTCTTATGTTTTGGTTTTCACAGGGGCCTGCTTTTGTCAATAAAGTTTCACTGGAATACAGTTTTCACTGGAACACAGTCATTCTCATTCATTTACAAACAATGTTAGAAGCTGAATTCTGTCTTTGATCTTTTCCCCAGTGTAATACTTACCTACAGTGAAATGACTTTTACAGCCAAGTCAATTAACATGTCCATTGCCTCACACAGTTATCCTCTGTGAGGGTGAAGGAAGTATCTAATGTCAGTTCTCTTAGCAAATTTCCATTGTTGTCTTGGTCTGTTTTCTGTTTCTGTAACAAAATACCTAAGACTTGGTAATTTACAAAGAATAGAGGTTCAATTCACTTTGTGGTTCTAGAGCCTGGGAAGTTCAATAGCATGGCATCATCACCTTTCTGGCTTCTGGTGAGGACCTTCTTCCTGCTTCATAGTGGAAAGCATTACATGGTAGCACAGCCAACACTAGGTTTTTAACAAAGCCATTCCTTCAATAACCCATCCATGAATGTGTTAAGACACTTATGGTAGCAGGCCTGACCAGATGAGCAAAGGTCCAATTTCCAGACAGAATTAACATGAATTTGAGAATGCAATTTCTAACACATAAAATCTGGGAAAGGGGTGAAGTGAAAGAACTTAGTGAGAGAGTGCTTCCCTAGCACACTCAGTACTCCAGGTTCAATCCCCACACACATAAAAACAGACACATAACCAGGTGTGGTGGCGCATGCCTTTAATCCCAGCACTCAGGGAGGCAGAGGCAGGTGGATCTCTGTGAGTTCAAGGCCAGCCTGGTCTACAAAGCAAGCTCCAGGCCAGCAGCTGGGACTAAAGGGAGACCCTGTCTCAAAAGGACAATAAATAAATAAATAAATACACAGACACGCACAGACACACTGACATGCTTACACAGGCACACAGACATAAACATACAGATATACATATAAACACACACACACATATATATATAATATATATATAGTATTATATTTAATGCATGTACTCACATATAAAATATTTGGAGAGGCTGGCCTGGAGAAGATGGCTCATCAGTTTGAAATGGCTCATCAGTTTGAAATGGCTCATCAGGGGCTGGGCTGGAGAGATAGGCTTGCTTTTTTAGCGGTTAAGAGTGACGACGCTCTTGCAGAGGACCCGGTTCGATCCCCAGCACTCACATGGCGGCTAAGAACTCGTCGTAACTCCAATTCCAGGAGAACTCCAGTTCCAGGGGAATCCGAACCTCTCTCTGACCTCCGCAGGCATTGCACGACAGGGTGCACAGCCTGCATGCAGACAATACATTCATACACATAGCAAAAATAAATAATAAATAAAAAATTAAAAAAATAAAAAAAAAAAGAAAAAAAAAAATGAAATGCTCATCAGTTAATGAGTACTCGGCTGTTCTTACCAGAAGAGACCTGTTGTCAAAGTTCCCAGCACGCACTTGGGTAGCTAACACCGTCCTATAACTCCAGTTTCCAGGGGATCCACAACCCTCTTCTGACCTCCCAGGGAACTGCACAACAATGGGTGTTCACTTACACAAATGCAGTGCATAACAGTTCCACATCAATAAATATAAAATATTTTGTAATTATATTTTGAACATATTAAATCATAAAAATATATTAATTAATATAATTAATATATTTAAATTATTAATTTAGTCAATATGTTGAAGTTTTTACCCCAGTATCTCTGAATTTGACTATATTTAGAGCTGAAAGGGTAAGTATGGGGGCTGTTAAGACTGGTTCTCATATACTGTTAAGACTGGCTGGAATTGTTCCTTGTTAGCTGTAGGAAGACGTTGAACTCCCTGCCCTCCTGTCTTCACCTAAGTCTTGGTATTACAGGTTATGCCACCACATCAGGCTAAGATAGAGTCTTTAAACAACTAATGAAGTTAAAATAAAGTTTATTTCGGGTAGTTCTAATCCAATAGGTGTGCTGTACTTGTATAAAAAGAGCATTGGGGCCAGCCGGGCCGTGGGTGGCGCACCTTTAACGTCCTAAGCACTTGGAGGCAAGAACGGCAGGTGGATCTTGGTGAGTTCAAGCAGCCTGTCTACGAGTGAGTTCCAGGACAGCTGGGATCAAGGAGACCCTGTCTCGAAAAGACCAAAAAATTAATAATAATAATAAAATAAAAAAATAAAAAAAAGAGATTGGGGCTGGAGAGATGGCTCAGCAGTTAAGTGACACGACTGCCTTGCAGGACCTGGGTTGATTCCAGGTCCACATGCGGCTAGAACTGTCTTATTACTCAGTTCCAGGGGATTCGACGCCTTCTTCTAGACTCCATCATGCACGCATGGACACAACCTACATGCAGACAGTACGATTCATACATCATCGAAAAAAATAAGTAATTTTGAAAAAAAGGGATTAGGGGGCTGAGGGTTTTAGCTCAGGGATAGAGCTTATCAGGTAAGAGGACCTGGAGCATAAAAAAGAAACGTAGAGGGGACAGGAGCAGGAGGAGAAAGAGGGACCAGAGGGTCAGTGGCAGCTGGTGCTGGAATGGCAGCCCAGACACACTTTCAAGGACACAGACACACGAAGAGACACACAGACATGCTTATATAGGCACACGCAGACACAGACATACACACAGATATATGTATCCACATATATGCATGTATGCATATGCTTGCCCTTCACATAGTCTACTGACTTCTCCGAAAGACAGTTCACTGAAGGTCATATAGTTGGAACATTCTAGAATCGTGATTTGAACCCAAATTTGCAGCAGGGCACCCCGTCCCCTGCCCTCCCCCGGAAGGCTTACCCAGCACGGCTTTTACTTCCTTCAGTTCCTGCTCTGACCTGAGCAGCTGTTGTGGGGAATGCCAAGTCATAAATAATTCTTACATTAATGCCAGAAGGCAGCTGAGAGGGAAATGTCACTAGGAAATGGTGTTTCAAATAAGTGCAGATTTCATAATTTAGCCAACTCTTAGGCCATTTCTCATAGCAATATTTCTTTATTTCTTTACAGTAAACTGATCAGCATTCATAACTGTGAGAGATCCTCACCTTTTTTTTTGGACATTTGACTCAGAGATATACGTGATAGAAAAAGAAGGCGTTCTGTGATTTAGAATGGGGCAGGAGACCAGACCAAAGTGGAATAACTGGTCTTATTTATTTAAAAAAAAAAAAAAGGACACTTGTATCTTGAAATGGCCCAATACAATTACAGTATTGTGACACTCACTGTTGCAGCTTATAAACCAGAGGCTCCAGGAAGCTTGGGTTCTAACTAAAACAATGGCTCATACTGTATTTTCATTCTTTCAGAAATCTAATTGCACAAAGCAGCTCTCAACATGGGCTTCACTCCCAGCAAGGCCCCTTCTGGGTAAGAAGCTGGAACTGGGAGGCTCTGATCCAGGCTGGTGGGTTAAAGAGTGAAGTGAAGCTGGTTAGTTAGAGCAAGCTGCTGCTGCTCTTCCTGTCCCCAACCCACTGTGGCCATGAGGAAAGAAAGAGGCAGCTGTCCCCTAGTGTTCTGCTTTTTCACAAAAACCGGAAATCCAGATTGCATTGGAAATTTCTAATTGCTAAATCTTGGCAACTAATTCAGGTTTTTTTGTTTTTGTTTTTTACAGTTTGAAACAGGTTCTCCCGAAGCCCAGTCTAGTCTCAAGCTCAGTATGTAGCTGAGGATAGCCCTAAACTTTTGATTCTCCTGCCTCCACTATACCCCAGCACATCCCAATTTATGCAATGGCGGCATCAAAGCCAGAGCTTTCGTGCATGTCAGGCAAGCACTAACCAACTGAGCTAGATGTCCAGCCCCTCTTTAATATGCATTTTAAAGAGAAAGAACACATTGACTACAAATGTTTGTTATGAGAGATGAATCCAGCCACAGCCTCTGGGGACTTCTGCTCTGGTCAGTCCACTCTGCCCAGCTGAAGATTCAAAGGATTTGAACAGGAGCACTCTTATTAATATGTGAGCATTTTCAAAACCTGCTTTCCATTTTGTGACCTTCACACATTATCTTGCGGGGATCTATACGTGATCCACCTAGGCTCATGGCCCATTTCTCTCTTCCCTTTAAATTCAGAATAATGAAAATCTTGGGGCAGGTTGGAGCCATGTTGCTGGAATGTCAAGTACTCTTAGCCAGAATCTGGTCCATGAGCTGAATGGCAGGAAGACAAACAGACAGACAGACATCCTTACAGTGCTTCCCAAGCCAAGCCTGAGGCCTCTTGACCAAGGCCCCCAGGAACTGCCTAGGAACAGAAGAGGGGCTATCAGAAAACACAACATGAGGGTTTGGGGAGATGGCTCATTGGTTAAATCCTTGTGTGAGGACTGGAACTGTGATCTACAGAACCCACATAAATATCAGTGGATCTTGGTAGCTTGTGTGTCATTGCGGGCTCAGAAAGTAGAGACAGGAAGAGCAACTTGGCTATCCAGACTAGTCAGATCAGGAAGCTCTGGGTTTGATTGAGATACCCTGCCTCGATGCTCAGTGAATAAACTGGAAGAGCAATAAAAGATGATTCCTGACCTCAGCTTCAGACTATCATAGACACACACATACAGGTGCACGCACACACACAACACAAGGGGGGAACCCCCCCACACACACACAGAGAGATCAGCAACATCAGCTGACATGGTGGCGCACACATGTAATCCCAGTACTTGGGAGGAGGCAGGAGAATTAGGAGTTCAAGGTTATCTTCTGCACATAGGAAGATCAGAGTCATCCTGGCTTACCTACCACATGTCTTTTTTTTTTTTTTTTCTTTGTATGCTGTATGAATGTCTGTCCGCATGCAGGTCTGTGCACCCGTGTCGTGCAATGCCGCGGAGGTCAGAAGAGGGTCTCGGATTCCCCTGGAACTGGAGTTCTCCTGGAATTGGAGTTACAGACGGTTCTTAGCCGCCATGTGGGTGCTGGGGATCGAACCCGGGTCCTCTGCAAGAGCATCGGTGCTCTTAACCGCTAGGCTATCTCTCCAGTCCCCAACTACCACCATGTCTTAAGCACGCAAATAAGCAAACAAAAACAAGAGAGAACCCCCAAGTACTTCCCTGGTCTTTTTTCTCCAGTAAATGCTTCTACCCATTGGAATCTCCATTTGTTTTTCTCATTCATTTGTTTACTCCATACATATCTATTAAGCAAATGCTGTATCCAAAAGTACCATACGTTCTCCAGGAGGGACAAGGCAAATCAGACTGAGTAGCTGCCGTTGAAGGAGCTTTGGGGACACGGAGACGTGAACTGACTGTTCATATCCCTTTTCGCATGTCAGTCTTAATCTCTAATATGATGGTATTAAGGGTAGGCCACCGAAATGACTGAGTTATAAGGACGGAGCCTCATAAATGTGATTAGTGGTTTTATAGAATAGGAAGAGCCTACAGAGCCCTTTCTGTCATATGAACAGTGAAAAGGGCAGGAAGAGGCCACATGGAGGAGTCCCTCCTCACCCCTGAAGTTATTTAGGTCTATTTTGTAGCCCCTATGGAAGGTAACTTTTTAATTTTTATTTTTGGCTTTAATTTTTATTTTATTTATTTTTACTTTATATACACAAGTGTTTTGTGCCCATGTATGTGAGTGTACCTGTGTGGGCAATGCCCATGTGTGCAATGCCTGTGTGCGCAATGCCCGTGGCATCAGATCCCCCTGTAACTGAAGTTAGCCACCATGTGGGTCCTGGGAACTGAACCCAGGTCCTCTGTAAGAGCAGCTAGGGCTCCTAACTGCTGACCCAGAAGTTAGGCAGCTAACTTCGGCAAAGCAATTAGTGGGGCATCTTGCAGCTGTCATTCCCCTCCAGCCCTCTCCCAGCTTTTACCCTTCAAGCTTTGTGCTCAAGACGCTGTATCATTTTCATAACTCAAGAAAGATGATGGCACATTTCAGTTCAATTTGAGAGTCCTTATTGAAGAGAAGAACACCCGTACTTGCTAAGTAGATTTGAAAGATTTAACATGTCCAGTGCCTATGGACTTAAATCTTAGGAAGCCTCAGTCATGCAAGTCCAGGAAGCAAAATCTTATCAAAGAAACTTTTGAAAAATGTTGTATTCTAAGGAATATGTATATATTACATTAAACTAGTTATTGACAATATACCTTATATTAAATGTTTGGTTTCACATTGGTAACTGTTTATGAATATGTCAATTTATGTTTCATCTAAAATTTTTTGGATTTATTTTTATATGAGTGTTGTGTTGTGCTTGCATCTATGTAAATGCACACATGTCACGCAATGCCAGAGAAGTGGGCTTTGGATCCCCTAGAACTGGAGTTACAGGTGATTCTTAGCCACCATGTGGCTAACACTCAAACCCGGTCTTCTGCAAGAGCAGCCAGTGCTCTTAACTGCAGGCTATCTCTCCAGCCCCTTATGATATATAGATAGAGAGAATAGAGAGAGAACAAATCATGAGGATACCACTAGCATGAATAGATTAAAGACTTTTCCCAGGAGTATCTATAGTCAAAGCTCACTTGGCTCTCCCTCTCTTCTTCTCATTGTCTCTTTGGCTCTTACAACATGTGATCCCTTCTGCCATACTATGATGCAGGAAGAGGGCCCTCACCAGATGCCAGCACCTCCATTCTGAACTTCCAAGCCCCATGATTATGAGCAGACAAATGTTTGGTCTTCATAAATCACCTAATCTGGAATTTTCTAACAGCATGAGATGCAACATACCAGGCCTGCTCTCGGGAAGGCAAGCAGGACACACAGCATCCCAGGATCCTCTAAAAAGGTGGCAACATCAGAGATGAAGAAAGGCTTCCTAGCTGGGCATGGTGGCACATACCTGTAATTGCAGCACCCAAGAAGGTAAAGAAGGATGGTGAATTTGAGCTAGCCTGGTCTCCATAGCAAGACCCTATGTTAAAAACAAACAAAACAATACAAGATAACTTAAGTGGCTTCTTCCATAAGTCCAATGAATCTCTCCCTTTTAAAATATGCATGTGTGTATGGTGTTCATGTGGTATGTGCAAATGTATGTCCAGAGCTGTGTGGAGAGATACATGGAGGCCAGAGGGTAATCTTGGGTTTGTTTCTCTGGTGCCCACCTACCTGCGATTTGTTTGTTTTTGCTTTTGTTTTTATCTGTTTTTTTGAGGCAGCTTCACTGCGTAGCCCGGTTTGGCCTGGAACTTGCAGAGTTCCACTTGCCTCTGCCTCCCGGAGGCTGTGATTAAAGGTGTGCACTACCACACCAAGGTCCGCTTTGGTTTTTGAGACAGGGTTTCTCAATGGGACCTAGGTTTCACGGATTCCATGCTGGCTGGCCAGTGAGTCCTGGAGCTCCTAATGATCCTGCTTCCCCAGAGTTAGAATTACAACCATGTGCCACCATGCCCAGCTTCTCTTCCTTCATACTCGGATACATACATATATACATACATAAATACATACATACATTTGTGTGTAGTGTGTGTGTGTGTTGTGTGTGTGTGTGTGTATACACTACTACCAGGTAGAGGTCATTAGTTCTCTCCTTCCATCACGAGGGGCCCAGTGATAGAACTCAGGTTGCCTTAGTGGCAAGCACCTTTTCCAAGCAAGTGTGGGCTCTAGGGGGATTGAACTCAGGTCATCACTTTACCGATTAAGTCACCTATCCAGCCCAAATCTTGATTCTTTAAGCCAAAAAAATGTTGATTCCAGTGTTTGGGTTTGAGCAGAGCATTTTCTGGAGCACAAGTCAAAGCAAAATGTGGTTTGGAGCTGAAGTTTGGCCTGGCTCTCGGCTTACTTGGTTCTCTGTTCATTCCTTGATTGTATTCTAAGAACGTTTGCACATTGAACGAGTTATTTTTAAATTGTAAACTTACTGATTTGTAAATGGTGATAGAAGAATCTACAGCCTGCTTCACACAGCGCTATCTCTATACATTAGTCTCTAGGTTGCTGAAAAGTTCGTAGAAGACATAAGTTGAGCCAGCAGTGTGTATTATGTATGATGTATGTGTGTGACCATGTGTGTGTGTGGAAGCCAGACACTGATGATGAGTGTCTTTCTCAATCACTCTCCCCCTTAATTTTTGGAGCTAAGATCTCTTACTGAACCTGGCACCCACTGATTCCCCTAGACTGCCCGAATGGCAAATCCCAAGGCATCCACTCTCTCATGCTCCCCAGCACTGGATTACACGTGGCTCACCACGGGTGCCTGGCTCATTTTTTTTTTTGTTAAATCTCGAGGTCTGGGGAGAGCAGAGGCATGCATAAATCTGTGAGGTAGAAGTCAGCACTGCTACATACCAATTCTAGGCAGCTAGAGCTACAGGGAACTGTCTCATAAATAAAACAAAGAGAAAAGAAAGGAAGGAAAGAGGGGAGGGGGGAAAGGAGGTAGGGGGAAGGAGGGAGGGAGAGGGAGGGAAGGGGGGGGAAGGGAGGGAGGGGAAGGAGGAGTGTGAGGGGAAGGGAGGGAGGAGGGAGGGAGGGGGGAAGGGAGGGAGGGAGGGAGGAGGGACTCTCTGTCTCCCCCAGCTATCAGTTGCCAATAGTTCCTCACCAGGGCTGCCGCTTCTTACCCACATCTCCAGTTCCTTGCTGGGATTTTGTTTGGCTTGAGCTTCTGTGAGTCTCGTGTATGCTGTCATCATTGCTGTGAGTTCATATGGTGTCTAGCTCTTTACAGGGGTGTTGGATATCCAAACTGAAGTCCTCATGCTTACATGGCAAATACAAGGATTGACCGAGTCATCCTTCCAGCCTGTCAGAGTATTTTATCTACTAGCTACTTCTGTGCCTGTTACTAGACACACTATGGGGAGTTTTATAGGTGCTGCCAGAAATAAGGTAGAAATGAAAGAAACTATTTTTTTTTTTTTTTAAAAAAAAAAAAAAAAAAA
>VZQC01014627.1:0-13008 GCA_009823505.1 Rhizomys pruinosus | reverse complement strand
GAGCGGTCCTTGTGTATGCCCCTAGCCGTGCTGGCAGTGCTGTTAAGAACTTGGGACCAGAGCTGGGCGTGTCCATACACACAGTGGATCTCTGGGAGTTCCAAGGCCAGCTGATCTTACAGAGGATCCAGATGGACAGCTGGGCTACAGGGAACCCGCTCGAAAAGACAAAAAAAAAAAAAAGAAAAGAAAAGAAAAAATAAAAAACTTGGAAACTCTTGGGACTGAGAGATGGATCAGCAGTAAAAGCACTTGCCAAGAAAGCATAAGGACCTGAGTATAATCCTCATCACCCACATAGAGGCTGAGAACCATCTTTAATACCAGTTCCAGGAGATCCAGAACACAGACTCTTCTGACTTCCGCTTCATTGCACGACACAGTGCACGACTACATATACAGACAATACACTCAAAATACACAATAAACAATAAATAAAAATAAGAAAAGCTTTTTAAAAAAGATCTTGGACCTCAATGCTGGGCGTGGTGCTACACGCCTTTTAATCCTAAGCACTCGGGAGGCAGGGCAAGCAGATCTCTGTTGAGTTCAGGCCAGCACTGGTCTACAGAATGAGTTCCAGGGACAGCTGGGGCACAGGGAGAACCCTCGCTGTCTCGAAAACACCAAAGGAAAAAAAAAGAAAAAAAAACTTTGGGACCCAGAACACATTAGAATAAACCCTCAACTGTATGACACCTTCACTAATTTTTCAGCTGCTTTTCACAGTTGAACCATTTGTCTGTACACTTTATTTATAGGTTGACAATTCTTGGTAGCCCCAGGCAGCCTGATGTATCTCTTGATACCACGTCCCACCGCCTCTGCTGCAAGCTGTGCTCTGCAGAGGGATTGTGGGAAGGGAGAGGAAACCTTGTGTTTGGGTTTATTGATGCTACAGATTGTATCTGGGTTCTCCGTGCCCCCCCCCCGTCTCTTTTCCTTCCTTCATTCCTTCCCAAGGCTACCAGACGCATAATAAAGTACAATTGGGAGCCTGCTTTGGCAGATACGACGGAGTCCAAAGACAGGTTCCTTTTAGAATTGGCTGGATCCCAAACCCTTCCAGGGCCAAGAACTCTTCACAAAGCCATTCTCCTCTGCCAAAGAGCGAGCCACAAGTGCATAGAGAAGGTTGCTGCTCTCCAGGAAGCAGAGACAGATTAGCTATTTTATCTGCTTAGGTCCCAGGCAGACCTGTGGACACAGACTAGTTAGTCAGTCAGACTGCTCAGACACCCCCCCTAGGGCCTGGGAACCCTTGAGGTTTCCTTGTATGGTCTTAAGCGTCTAGTTATTCCGTATTGGCTGTCGTTTGACATTTGTTTTTTCCACAGACAGGCAGTGGAGAAACCAACCTGCCAATTCCTATCTCAAACCCATCCTGGAAGGATGAGAGTTTCCCAGGGCTTCCTTTCCCCGCATAGCTCCAGGCGGTAGCTCTGTTGCGCAGAAGCCCTTCTCTGCCTTCTCTAGTTGGCATATCAGCAGTTTCAGATGAAGAAACCTAGCCCAAGACCTGGACATTGAACTCCCAGCTGTGTGGAAATACCACACCTGTAAAGGCCAGAGGCTCTTGAATCTTAAAGTCTGTTTTGACTAGGCTCCTGCACAGACTGTAAGGAGCGAGAGCGAGACATGGGAAACTCTGGAAAGCACAGGGAATAGCATTTCTCTTGCAGGGGAGCGGAAGAGGAAGCAAATGAATGCTTGCACATCCTACTTCCATTCACCTCCAGAGGAAGCTTCCGGATCCCCACAGCTAAGCAGCCACCAATTTTACCCCCTTCCTTGTCCTCACTGGGCATGATTTACCTTTACTGACTTTCATACCTATCTAGAGCCATCTCACATACACTGTGGGTAGAAGTCTGAGTTACCTGAGCATAAGGTGTGTCTGATTCGCATATTGCTCACAGGGTACTCTCTCATTTGTGGCATTAAACATACTTGTTAAATGAATAAGTAATCTTGATTCATGCCAGGCTCAGGGCTGGCCTACCCATATTAGGCACACTCAACACGGGGAGAGGTCGCACTGGCTTCCTAAAGGCATTGAACATGGGGATCCACAGATGAAACCTCCAGGCAATGCATTTGGTGAATAGCTGAGTTGGTTATGTAAATCAGGATTAATCATTGCATTTATAGAATGCACTCTTCTCTTAAGCAAACCAAAAAAAAAAATGTTTAAGTTGCTAAGACATCCTACATTCTTTATTAACTGATTTCAATTTTCCTCATAGGTAGACTTTAAGAAAATACATCTCTCTCTCCCCCACTTCCCCACAGAATCAACAGCTTAATTTTTTCTTTCAATGCTGAGAGAGTTTTGAACCCAGGACCTTGTGCAGCCTAAGTAAAGCTCTCTATCACTGGAGCTATATTCTCAGCGTCAAATTACCTTTTTTGTTGTTCTTACTTTACAATGATGTGAAAATGATACGTGTTTGTATTAGTGGCTTTTCTTGCTGTTGACAAAACACCTGACCAAAAACTAAGGAAGGGTTTATGTTGGCTCTTTGATCGTGCGGTCTATCATTGGCTGCAGAAGTGCTGAGCTGGCTGGTCACACTGCACCTAGTTAAGAGGCCCATAAAGAGGAGTGCTGGTGCTCAGCCTGCTCTCTCCTTTTCATTCAGTCCAGGACCCCATCCCGTGGCATGATGCCACCCACATTTGGAGTGAGTCTTCCTTCCTCAGCTAAACCCTGGAAAGGCATACACACATACGCAATGCTTGGTTTCTCTGGTGATTCTAACTTTCATCAAGTTGACAAGATTGGGGCTTACAGGATTCCAGTAGAAACACTTTTTTTTCAAACTGTGGTCTTCTCCATGGCTAGTGATCTTTGGTATGGTGCGGTAAAATACCCTCTCATCATGACTAATGGAAGAAACAAGCAGGGAGGAGAGGAGATGCAGGAAGCACAGCCACACTGAAGGAAGCCCAGGGAAGAGACTCATGAGTCACCTGGGTAGAACTGATGCCCAGAGAAGAGCGTGACCATGATGGTGCACACTATCACCCCGTGGGCAGTGCACACATTAGGGAGGAGGAAGGTAGCCGAGGATGCTAAATCATATAAGCGTAGCAGAGTGAGACTCCATCTCCAAACAGAAACAACAGGAAACTATGGTCAAATGAGAGTGGGATGAGGATGTTTGGGAAGGGAAGGAATGGAAAACAGGCACACTAAGCCCTACTCAGGGCTGGGGACTCTTTATGTTTTGTTTCACAGGCCGCCTGCATTTGTCAAAAATTTTACTGGAACACAGTCATTCTCATTCATTTACAAACAATGTTAGAAGCTGAATTCTGTCTTTGATCTTTTCCCCAGTGTAATACTTACCTACAGTGAAATGACTTTTACAGCCAAGTC
This sequence comes from Rhizomys pruinosus, assembly GCA_009823505.1. NCBI lineage: Eukaryota > Metazoa > Chordata > Mammalia > Rodentia > Spalacidae > Rhizomys > Rhizomys pruinosus. The sequence goes on along the minus strand of VZQC01014627.1, from coordinate 9,626 downwards.
AATTAACATGTCCATTGCCTCACACAGTTATCCTCTGTGAGGGTGAAGGAAGTATCTAATGTCAGTTCTCTTAGCAAATTTCCATTGTTGTCTTGGTCTGTATTTCTGTTTCTTAACAAAATACCTAAGGACTTTTGTGATTTACAAAGAATAGAGGTTCAATTCACTTTGTGGTTCTAGAGCCTGGGAAGTTCAATAGCATGGCATCATCACCTTTCTGGCTTCTGGTGAGGACCTTCTTCCTGCTTCATAGTGGAAAGCATTACATGGTAGCACAGCCAACACTAGGTTTTTAACAAAGCCATTCCTTCAATAACCCATCCATGAATGTGTTAAGACACTTATGGTAGCAGGCCTGACCAGATGAGTAAAGGTCCAATTTCCAGACAGAATTAACATGGAAATTTGAGAATGCAATTCTACACATAAAATCATGGAAAGGCGTGAAGTGAAAGAAACTTAGTGAGGAGTGCTTCCCTAGCACACTCAGTACTCCAGGTTCAATTCCCCACACACATTAAAAACACACACATAACCAGTGGTGGGCGCATGCCTTTAATTCCCAGCACTCAGGAGGCAGAGCAGGTGGATCTCTGTATTCAAGGCCAGCCTGGTCTACAAAGGCAAGCTCCAGGCCAGCAGCTGGGACTAAAGGAGACCCGTCTCAACAAGGACAATAAATAAATAAATAAATACAGACACGCACAGACACACTGACATGCTTAACAGCACACAGACATAAACTACAGATATACATGATAAACACTACACAACACACACACAACATATATATATAATATATATATAGTAATGTATATAATTGCATGTACTCAATATAAAGATAATTTGAGAGCTGGCTGGAGAAGATGGGTATCAGTTTGAAATGGCCATCAGTTGAAAATGGCTCATCAGGGGCCTGGGCGGAGAGATAGCCTAGCGGTTAAGAGGTACCGACCGCTCTTTTGCAGAGGACCCGGGTTCGATCCCCAGCACCCACTTGGCGGCCTAAGAAACCGTCGTAACTCCAATTCCAGGAGAACTCCAGTCCAGGGGAATCCGAAAAACCCTCTCCTGACCTCCGCCGGCATTGCACGACAGGGTGCACAGACCTGCTATGCAGACAATACATTCATACAACATGCAAATAAATAAAATAAAAAAAATTAAAAAAAAAAAAAAAAAAAAAAAAAAAAATGAAATGGCCATCAGTTAAGAGTACTGGCCTGTTCTTACAGAAGAACCTGGTTTCAAAGTTTCCCAGCACCACATTGGTAGCTAACACCGTCCGAAACCTCCAGTTTCCCAGGGGATCCAACACCCTCTTCTGACCTCCCAGGGAACTGCACGACATGGGTTCACTTACACAAATGCAGGCAATACAGTCACACACATTAAATAAATAAATAAAATATTTTTTGTTTTATATTTTTATATTAATATAAAATATTAATTATATATAATTAATATATTTAAAATTATATAATAGTCAATATGTTGAAGTTTTTACCCCAGTATCTCTGAATTTGACTATATTTAGAGCTGAAAGGGATAGTATGGGGGCTGTTAAGACTGGGTCTCATATACTGTTAAGACTGGCTGGAATTCCTTGTGTAGCTGAGGAAGACCTTGAACTCCCCTGCCCTCCTGTCTTCATCCTAAGTCTTGGTATTACAGGTTATGCCACCACATCAGGCTAAGATAGAGTCTTTAAACAACTAATGAAGTTAAAATAAAGTTATCCGGTAAGTTCTAATCCAATAGGATGTGCACTTTATAAAAAGAGATTGGGGCCAGCGGCGGGTTGCGCGGCACGCAATTCGCTTAGCACTTGGAGGCAAGAGGCAGGTGGATTCTTTGTGAGTTTCCAAGCCAGCCTGGTTCTACAAGAGTGAGTTCCGGACGCTGGGATAAAGGAGGACCCTGTCTCGAAAAGACCAAAAATAATAATAATAATAATAATAATAATAATAAAAAAAATAAAAATAAAAAAGAGATTGGGGGCTGGAGAGAGTGGCCTAGCAGTTAAACCACTGACTTGCTGCTTGCAGGGACCTTGGGTTCGTATTCCCAGGTCCCCACATGGGCGGCTAAGAACTGTCTTATAACTCCAGTTCCAGCCGGGATTGAACGCCTTCTTCTGACCTCCATGCCATTGCACGACATGGTTACACAATCCTACATGCAGACAGTAAATTCATACACATACAAAATAATAAATAAGAATTTTGAAAAAAAAAAAGGGATTAGGGGCTGAGGGTTTAGCTCAGGGATAGAGCTTATCAGGTAAGAGGACCTGGAGCATAAGAAAGAAACGTAGAGGGGACAGGAGCAGGGAGGAGAAGAGGGGACCAAGAGGGTCAGTGGCAGCTGTGTGCTGGATGGCAGCCCAGACACACTTTCAAGGACACAGACACACGAAGAGACACACAGACATGCTTATATAGGCACACGCAGACACAGACATACACACAGATATATGTATCCACATATATGCATGTATGCATATGCTTGCCCTTCACATAGTCTACTGACTTCTCCGAAAGACAGTTCACTGAAGGTCATATAGTTGGAACATTCTAGAATCGGGATTTGAACCCAAATTTGCAGCAGGGCACCCCGTCCCCTGCCCTCCCCCGGAAGGCTTAGCCAGCACGGCTTTTACTTCCTTCAGTTCCTGCTCTGACCTGAGCAGCTGTTGTGGGGGAAAATGCCAAGTCATAAATAATTCTTACATTAATGCCAAGGCAGCTGAGAGGGAAATGTCACTAGGAAATGGTGTTTTACAATAAGTGGCAGATTTTCATAATTTTAGCAACTCCTGTAGGCCATTTCTCAGGTAGCAAGAGTGCGGTGGTGAGTGTGTCGTGTGAGCGGGAGTGGAAGTGATCAGCATTTCATAAAACTATAAGAGAGTCCTACCTTTTTTGGACATTTGACTTCAGAGATATAACGTATAGAAAAAGAAGGCTTCTGTGAATTTAGATATGGGCAGGAGACCAGACCCAAAGTGAATAACTGGTCTTATTTATTTAAAAAAAAAAAAAAAGGACACTTGTATCTTGAAATGGCCCAATACAATTACAGTATTGTGACACTCACTGTTGCAGCTTATAAACCAGAGGCTCCAGGAAGCTTGGGTTCTACTAAACAGAATGGCTCATTACTGTAATTTCATTCTTTCAGAAATCATTGCACAAAGCAGCTCTCAACATGGGCTTCACTCCCAGCAAGGCCCCTTCTGGGTAAGAAGCTGGAACTGGGAGGCTCTGATCCAGGCTGGTGGGTTAAAGAGTGAAGTGAAGCTGGTTAGTTAGAGCAAGCTGGCTGTTTCTCTTCCTTCCCCAACCCTACTGGGCCATGAGGAAAGAAAGAGGCAGCTGTCCCCTAGTGTTCTGCTTTTTCACAAAAACCGGAAATCCAGATTGCATTGGAAATTTCTAATTGCTAAATCTTGGCAACTAATTCAGGTTTTTTTGTTTTTGTTTTTTACAGTTTGAAACAGGTTCTCCTGAAGCCCAGCCTAGTCTCAAGCTCAGTATGTAGCTGAGGATAGCCCTAAACTTTTGATTCTCCTGCCTCCACTATACCCCAGCACATCCCATTTATGCAATGCTGGGCATCAAAGCCAGAGCTTCGTGCATGTCAGGCAAGCACTACCAACTGAGCTACATGTCCAGCCCCTCTTTAATGCAATTTTAAAGAGAAAGAACACATTGACTACAATGTTTTGTATGAGAGATGAATCCAGCCACAGCCTCTGGGGACTTCTGCTCTGGTCAGTCCACTCTGCCCAGCTGAAAGTTCAAAGGATTTGAACAGGAGCACTCTTATTAATATGTGAGCATTTCAAAACCTGCTTTCCATTTGTGACCTTCACACATATACTTCGGGGATCTATACGTGATCCACCTAGGCTCATGGCCCATTTCTCTCTTCCCTTTAAATTCAGAATAATGAAAATCTTGGGGCAGGTTGGAGCCATGTTGCTGGAATGTCAAGTACTCTTAGCCAGAATCTGGTCCATGAGCTGAATGGCAGGAACTACAAAACAGACAGACAGACATTCCTTTACAGTTGCTTCCCAAGCCAAGCCTGAGGCCTCTTGACCAAGGCCCCCAGGAACTGCCTAGGAACAGAAGAGGGGCTATCAGAAAACACAACATGAGGGTTTGGGGAGATGGCTCATTGGTTAAATCCTTGTGTGAGGACTGGAACTGTGATCTACAGAACCCACATAAATATCAGTGGATCTTGGTAGCTTGTGCGTCATTCCAGGCTCAGAAAGTAGAGACAGGAAGAGCAACTTGGCTATCCAGACTCGTCAGATCAGGAAGCTCTGGGTTTGATTGAGATACCCTGCCTCGATGCTCAGTGAATAAACTGGAAGAGCAATAAAAGATGATTCCTGACCTCAGCTTCAGACTATCATAGACACACACATACAGGTGCACGCACACACACAACACAAGGGGGGAACCCCCCCCACACACACACAGAGATCAGCAACATCAGCTGACATGGTGGCGCACACATGTAATCCCAGTACTTGGGAGGAGGCAGGAGAATTAGGAGTTCAAGGTTATCTTCTGCACATAGGATGATCAGAGGCATCCTGGCTTACCTACCACCATTGTCTTTTTTTTTTTTTTTTCTTTGTATGCTGTATGAATGTACTGTCTGCATTTGCGTGTGTGCAACCCGTGTCGTGCAATGCCGCGGAGGTCAGAAGAGGGTCTCGGAGTCCCCTGGAACTGGATTTCCTGGAATGGGAGTTTACAGACGGTTCTTAGCCGGCCATGTGGGTGCTGGGGAGTCGAACCCGGGTCCGTCTGCAAGAGCATCGTGCTCTTAACCGCTGATCCGTCTCTCCAACCCCCCCTTTTATATATATAAAAAAAAAAAAAATTAAGCAAACAAAAAACAAGAGAGAACCCCAAGTACTTCCCTGGTCTTTTTTCTCCAGTAAATGCTTCTACCCATTGGAATCTCCATTCGTTTTTCTCATTCATTTGTTTACTCCATACATATCTATTAAGCAAATGCTGTGTCCAAAAGTACCATACATTCTCCAGGAGGGACAAGGCAAATCAGACTGAGTAGCTGCCGTTGAAGGAGCTTTGGGGACACGGAGACGTGAACTGACTGTTCATATCCTTTTTCGCATGTCAGTCTTAATCTCTAATATGATGGTATTAAGGGTAGGCCACTGAAATGACTGAGTTATAAGGACGGAGCCTCATAAATGTGATTAGTGGTTTTATAGAATAGGAAGACCCTACAGAGCCCTTTCTGTCATATGAAGACACAGTGGAAAAGCAGGGAAGAGGCCAGTAGTATGTATGGTGTGTGCTCTGGTGTCGTGTCATCGTCTTGCGTGTAGTGTATGGAGGTCTATTTTGTAGGCCCCTATGGAAGGGAACTTTTTAATTTTTATTTTGCTTTATTTTTATTTATTTTACTTTAAATTTTTTTTTTTTTTTTTTTTGTATGTATGTGAGTGTACCTGTGTGGGCAATGCCCGTGTGTGCAATGCCTGTGTGCGCAATGCCCGTGGCATCAGATCCCCCTGTAACTGAAGTGAGCCACCGATGTGGGTGCTGGGGATTGTAACCAGGTCCTCTGTAAGAGCAGCATTTAGGCTCCTAACTGCTGACCCAGAAGTTAGGCAGCTAACTTCGGCAAAGCAATTAGTGGGGCATCTTGCAGCTGTCATTCCCCTCCAGGCCTCTCCCAGCTTTTACCCTTCAAGCTTTGTGCTCAAGACGCTGTATCATTTTCATAACTCAAGAAAGACGATGGCACATTTCAGTTCAATTTGAGAGTCCTTATTGAAGAGAAGAACACCCATACTTGCTAAGTAGATTTGAAAGATTTAACATGTCCAGTGCCTATGGACTTAAATCTTAGGAAGCCTCAGTCATGCAAGTCGCAGGAAGAAAATCTTTATCCAAAGAAAACTTTTTGAAAATGTTGTATTGTAAGGAAATATGTATATTATTACATGTAAAACTAGTTATTGACCAATTATACTTATATTAAATGTTGCGTTTCACATTTGGTAACTTTGTTTAATGAATAAGTGTCAATTTAATTTCAATCTAAAATTTTTGATTTCATTATTTATATGAGTGTGTTTTGTTTGCATCTATGTAAATGCACACATGTCACGCAATGCCAGAGAAGTGCTTTTGGATCCCCAGAAACTGGAGTTACAGGTGATTCTTAGGCCACCATGTGGCTAACATTCAAACCCGTCTTCTGCAAGAGCAGCCTTATTTCTTAACGTGCAGGTCCTTCTCTCCAGCCCCTTATATTGCATGGATTTTAATAGCAAAATAGGCATGTATATTCGTAGCTTGAGTGGGCTTCCAGGTTGGGACAGAGAGGTCAGTTAAGGCTTGACGTAAGCTTACTCCATGTATAACTTGTCGTCTAGAAACCATTGATTAGGCCCTTAGTTTATTGCCCTGGAACCCTATCAATCTACAGTCACCTATGACTTGGCCAGAAGAGTCCGGGTAAGTCATTTGCTTAGGAAGAGAAGGCCTTTATGTGATGTGAGTTAAAAGAATGAATGGTTCAGTCTACTGAGTTTCTCCTTGAGTCTCAGAAGCTCTAGTGATGAAGATATTGAAAAACTGAGCCCAGAGAAGGAAGAACTGTGCCCTAGTGGGTAGAATGAGATGAACCCCATGGATAGAATCATCAGAACACTTGGCTGGCCAGCCAGGAAGCAAGGTGTTGCAAACCACCCCCCTCCCCCAAGACATTCCTACTAGAGTCAAGACACAAAGGTGGTACTAAGGTAACAAATCAAGAAACGGGAGGTAAAGCCAGATGTGGTGGTGCATACCCGTAATCCTAGCACTGGGGAAGTAGAAGCGGAAGAAACAAGAGTATACGGCCAGCTTGGGCTACATAGACCCTATCATAAATAAAAATAAATAATAAATAAATAAATAAATAAATAATAAATAAATAATAAATAAATAAATAGGAAGAATGGAAAGGGAAAGAAGAAAGGTGGCTAAAGTCCCCCAGTATTGTGGGGGGAGGGGTATTGGGGAGATGAAATGTCACATTAGCATGGGCTGTGATCTGATTCCAGCCTGGGCTGGGCCCTGAGCTATTGTTTCAGCCCCAGCTTTCTTTTTCTGTACTCTGCTTTGTGACTTTGGGGCTGGGTCTCCCTTGCAATCTAAAGCTCAGGGTCTCCCTGTAGCCCCAGCTGTCCTGAAACTCACTCTGTAGACCAGGCTGGCCTTGAACTCACAAAGATCTGCCTGCCAGGCATGCGCCACCATGCCTGGCAAAAGAAACATTTTTAATCGACAATGCAAATCATTTAAATATTTCCTCTTATTTAAAGAACGTCTCATATAGCAATGTACACATGTACAAAGAACATGACAATATTATGAGATTTGGAAAAGTCAGGGGAGGAAAAATGACAGGAGTTGGGGAGTAAAAGAAATCTATGTGCCCACATCAAAAGTTTGGGATTCAGAATCATCAGTTCTAAAGATCACTTAGCCCAAGCTGGGGGCATAGGTCTATGGTACATCATTGTCTGAATCCCTCTGTGTAATCTGTCATCTTGCTGAAAAGAACACTAAGCCATGGCCTTGGGACTTGTCCAAGGACACTCAATTTGGAGTCAAGTTGAACAGAAAGCACTTCCTTCTCATTATGGTCATCAAGTTCAGCCTGCTCTGCATACCAAGTTACATACCATTAAGTCAGCCTGCTTTTTTCATACATCCCCTAGAGGCAACTGGACCTTCATCCTCCTTGCTGATGTGGTTGGTTCAGATGCACTTGTTGGTTGGACCTGCTTCTACTATACCAACTGCCTTTCGTTCCTGAGGCTGGAGGGCTGGTCTCCATGTATATGCCAATCAGACTGTTCACCTCTCTACAGGCTTTGGTCCTGCAGTATAAAGGCCTCAAGATTGTTCACAAAATAGTCCATGTTGCATTTCCTTTCTTGCATGGTGTTGGTTTTTAGGCTTCAGCAAGACAAAACAACTGAGTTTAATTATCCATCATTAAAAATGCCCACATTCCTATTTTGTCATCGTCTTCAAAGCAGTCCATATACCTTTTCTTGTTTTTCATTGCTTTGTAGAAAACATAGAGGTCGTTTTATGTTGGAGAGATCTTTCATTGGCAAAGTCTAGGATTTTTAAACATTATATTTATTTATTAGGGGGAGTGACACATATGCCACAGTCCACGTGTGGAAGTCAGAGGATGACTTGAGGAAGTCAGTTCTCCCTCCACCATGTGGATCCTGGGTACTGAACTTACATCATCAGGCTTGGGTGAGAAGCACCTTTACCTCTTCAGCCACTTATTGGCCAGAAGAGTTTCTAAATAAAAATATTTGCAACTCTTTAAACAGCAGCCAAAATTTACATGAGAACCTACAAGTCTTGCTGGATGATTTAAAATTATTTAAATATTATTGAAAATAGGTGAAGTAAAATGACGTATCACACAGAAAGTAGGCTTCTAACAGTCCAGTGCCAATCTACTGAATTTCATGTATCAGTTAAGCAATCAATCATTTATCATCAATAAATAAATATAAAATCACATACTAAAAACTATGAAGTTTATTCATATGACTTCATATTTGAGTAGTGCCTATATTTCACAAAATGAAAATGAATGATTTAAAAAAACAGCCTTTTTAGTAGAGGTACATTTCTTTTTTTAACGTATTTTTCATTGTTATTAAACTTTTTCATATATCATACATCATTCTCAATCCAATTTAGACTCATTTCCCTTTCCATGCCCCCTAGCCCACCCAAGTTCATGCATTCTGCCATACATGTCTTACATCTTTTTCTCAGTCTTTCTAGAGTTTTTTCAAAGCAGAGAATTATTGTTTTGGTTTTGGGGCGACCCCCTTCATTTGTTCAGTTTGTTGTTTGTGTTGTGTTTGTGTCCCCCTGTGTCCGGTTTCTTGCGTTCGTTGTTTTGTTCCCTCCAACTTGATTGCGTCAATTGCTTATAATACTATATATATTACATTATATAATATATATATGTGTGTGTCGTGTGGTGTGTGTTCTCACTATTATATTCTTATAATTATTGTTGTATGAAACCAAAAATCTACTATCGTTAAGGTTCCGCAAAATCAGATTATATCGCAAGAGGGGATTGCTACTGAAGGATCCACGGGATCCAGCGAGTTCGACCCTTTCTCCACACTCATCAACTGTAAGTTTAACGGGTTAAAGATGGTAAAGGCTTCTTTATCTGCACATATACCAAACAAATTAGTACGCAACATGTACGACATTTAACTCACACTGCAGGAGGACGTGAGAGACTGAGTGCGTAAGAGTGATATGGTAGGTTAATTCTAGAATCTAGAGATTTAGGAGAGGGGGCAGTAGGATGGGGGGAGTTATAGTTCAAAGGTAGAAAGAGCACAGTTTCTTGCAGGCTCACAAGGGCATATAGTTTATAACAATGTAACATTGGGTCCTCAGGGTTTGTGCCTTATACGGCTTACTAGAACTAAGTGACTTTGGGCTAGCGCTCCATCAGGATGAGCTTGAGGGGTTAGGATTTTAGCCATTCTGTGTTTGATGTTGTTTCTGTGATCT
>VZQC01014626.1:863109-882882 GCA_009823505.1 Rhizomys pruinosus | reverse complement strand
GTCTCCTTGTAACCCCAGCCAGCCTAGAACTACTCACAGAGACCGGTCTCCCTGTAACCCCAGCAGCCTGGAAATCACAGAGACCAGGTCTCTCCTGTAACCCCAGCTGGCCTGGACTCACAGGAGACCAGGTCTCCCTGTAACCCCAGCCTGCTGGAACTCACAGGAGACAGGTCTCTCCTGTAACCCCAGCTGTCCTGGAACTCACAGGAGACCAGTTCTCCCTATAACCCCAGCTGGCCTGGAACTCACTATGTAGATCAGGTCTCCCTGTAACTCCCTGTAACCCCAGCTAGCCTGGAACTCACAGGAGACCAGGTCTCCTTGTAACCCCAGCTGGCCTGGAACTCACTATGTAGACCAGGCTGGCCTTGAACTCACAGAGATCTGCCTAGGATTAAAGGCATGCGCCACCACGCCCACCTCTCTTGGGCTTATTTAAAGATTTCTTTCTTTTAATTCATGTGTTTAAGTGTTTGCATTATGTATATGTATCATGTGTCAGTGGGACCGTTGTCCCTTGGAACTGGTCTCGAAATCTAAGGTCCTTATGATGTCTCGTCATGATCTCTCATGTGTGCAAAGCTGGAGTATGTTATCGAGTTGAGACGGTCGAATGTTGATGGATCGTGGTGTGTCGGCTAATGCGCTTTAACCGCTGAACTGGTTCTCTGCAGGAGCAGCTAGTAGTCTAACGACTGAGCTAGAGCCATCTCTCCAACCCTTTCTGGGATGGTGGGATGGTGTGTGGAGGGCGGGTGGGTGGAGTGGATGGATGGATGGATGGATGGTGGGTTGGGATGAGGTAACAAGATCTTACTGTGTAGCCTGGCTGACTTAGAACTCTATGTAGACCGACTGATCTGAGTGCTGGATTAAGGTATGTCTTTAGAACATCTTCAGTCCTGCCTGGACAGTTACAAAGGGTCTGTATATGGACACTCCCCAAAACTTAAGTTTCGATTAGTTTGCAGAATAAGCTTGCTTCTGGCTGAGGCATGTTCTGAAATTAATACAAAATATTTAAGGCTGAAATTGGTTAAGTAGGTTGAGACTGCAAGAACATATAGTTTTAGGAATAGTGACCTCAAGGTTAGGACTTTAATATCATGGTTTAGAAAAGCCTAGACAAAGATGGACTTTTAAAAAATTTTATTTATTTTTATGTGTAATGTACTCTCATGCATTAGGTTTTGCACCCGTGTTGTGCAGATGCGCGAGAAGTCAGAAGAGGGTGTCGGATTCCCCTGAACAGGGGTAAAGATGGTTCTCAGCCACCATGTGGGTGCTGGGGATCAAACCCGGGTCCTCTGCAAAGAGCGTCGGCGCTCCTTAACCGCTAGGCATCTCTCCAGTCCCCATACAAAGATAGACTTTTTAAAAATAATTTTTAAAATTTTATTTATTTTTGTATGTGTATGAATGTACTGTCTACATGTAGGTTTGTGTACCCATGTTGTGCAGTGCCGCAGAGGTCAGAAGAGGGTGTCGGATTCCCCTGGAACTGGAGTTACAGACGGTTCTCAGCCGCCATGTGGGTGCTGGGGATTGAACCCGGGTCGTCTGCAAGAGCAGTCGGTGCTCTTAACCGCTAGGTCATCTCTCCAGCCCCAAAGATGGAATTCGAAGTTAATTCATGTATCATTCCTTTTCTTGAGGTGAATAAACTACCTTGCAATGTTGTTAGGTTTGCATATAATATATGCAAAATGCTTCTTGCAGTGTCTGATATACAGAAGTAGGTGCCAGTGACTGAGCTTGTGGAGAAAAGAAAGGTTTTGAGAAGTAACTGGAAGTTCAGAGTAGACAGAGGAATGTTAGAAACAATGAACAAATGGATTTAATTGGAGTTTTATCTAGTAGGAGGAATCAATAGTGTTTGTGTTGTAGAGCAGAAGTACTAGATTTGTGCTATTCAATATGGTAGTCTCGTGTGGCATTTAGGTTAAATTTTTCCCAGCACTTAAAAAGTAGAAGCACAGCCGGGCGTGGTGGCACACACCTTTAATCCTAGCACTTGGAAGGTATAGGCAGGCGGCTCTCTGCGAGTTTGAGGCCAGCCTGGTCTACAGAGTAAGTTCCAGGCCAGCTGGGGCTACGGTGAGACCCTGTCTCAAAAAGACCGAAAAAAAAAAAAAAAAGTAGAAGCAGGCAGATCTCTGAGATCAAGGCCAACCTGGTCTAATAGGAGTTCCAGGACAACTGGGGCTACAGGGAGACCCTGTTGCAAAACAAATAAAAAGAAAAAAAAAATCCCTGAATCCTATAGAACTGTTCATTTTGGAAGTCTAATAACACTAGGCATGTTATATGTAAAAACTTGTTTGCTGTATTTCTATTATCTCATTTTTTTTATTGAATCCATAAAATCTTATCAAGAGCTATAGTTTCTTTGGCTTCTTCCACCCTCCTGTACCCTAGCGACAGGTGTTAAACCAAGGGCCTTGTGCACATGAAGCAAGTACTACTACCCTGACTGTATCACCTCCTCTGTGGCATTCTAAAATCATCTTCTCAGTGACATTTCATAATATTTAGATGCTGAAAACTATTCTAATATTGCAATACCATATTATGGATTGGGCTATAGGTCTATAACATAATATTTTCTGTATCATACTCCTTGACCCCCAATGAAAGACATTCATTATGAGGCCTTCCTCTTTTTACTATGACCGATTGTCTTTTATAGAACAACCTGTAGCCTCATTTCCTCATCACTTACCCCCTAATTTGTATGATAAGGACTCTTTGTTCATCATCAGCTTTTCTTTTTTTTTTTTTTTTATTTTTTAATTTATTTAATATTTTTAAATTTTTTTTTATTATTTATTTTGTGTATGTGTATGAATGTTTGTCTGCATGCAGATCTGTGCACCCGTGTCGTGCAATGCCACGGAGGTCAGAAGAGGGCTCGGATTCCCTGGAACTGGAGTTCTCCTGGAATTGAGTTACAGACGGTTCTTAGCCGCCATGTTGGGCGCTGGGGATCGAACCCGGGTCCTTCGTATGAGCGTCGGTGCTCTTAACGCTAGGCTATCCCCGCCCCATCATCAGCTTTTCTAAACCAAAGGTGCCATTTCATAGTTTAATGTTGACTGTTGTTTTCAACTTCCATGACACCCCCCCAATTTGTTTCTGGAATTCCTTTTTTTTTAGAAGCAGAGGATTGTCATTAGACAGACTTGGTATTTTAGCTAACTATGTACATATTCAACATCATCATTATTGGGGTACTAACATCATCATTATTGAGGTGCTGAGGATTGGATCCAGGCCCTTGTGCTACTAGACCACCACTACTCTGCCCCTGAGCTCTATCCTCAGCCATAATGTTTTCAACAGTATTTCTCTGTGGACCAGGCTACCCATGAAACTCCCTCTCTGTAGCCGAGGTTGGCTTGAGGCTTGAGAATCTCCTGGTGCTAGAGTTACAGGTGTGTGGCATGGTACTGACTCTAGTTAACTGTGTTTTGTGTTAACTTTTTATTTTTTTTATTTTATTTATTTTTTTGGTTTTTTTGAGACAGGGTCTCCTGTAGCCCCAGCTGTCCTGGAAACTCACTCGTGTAGACCAGGCTGGCCTTGAACTCACAAGATCCTCCTGCCTCTGCCTCCCAATGCTAGGATTAAGGCGTGTGCACCACGTCCGCGAAGGCATTTTAATAGGAACTTCCAATGTGCGAGTGTGCTGTATATACACACTAGAAAAAAACAGGAGTTACAGGAGTTGTAGAGAGCCCAAGTCGCTGATATGAATTAGTATTATGATGTGACAGTTACAGATTGGACTAAACCTGAACTGGGTCTTTATTTTTTCATGAGACTTTGTTTCTAATAACTAGTAAGCCGGTTGATTCTTGGTTTGATTCTTGTAACTTCTGTAACATTCGGAGTTTGAAAGCAATTCATTTTTACTAATGGTTCCAAATGTGTCCTTGATTGAAATTTTTCACTGTATTTAGTTTTTCCTGGTATAATTTCCATATAGGTAGAGTACAGAGAGATGGATGAAAGCTTGGCCACCTCTAGAATATGGCTTATCTGAACAGAGAGCGATGCCAAAGCAAGAAGGAAAGAACGCTCCCCCCTCCACCCCCTCAACCCCCCTAGGTGAAAACTAAAGTGAGCCTGAAGCGCCATCTGGTGAGTTGAAGTGACCAATCACAGTTCGTTTTACTTAGAAATATAAATGGAATTGTTTCCTATTTTGCATTTGTTATTTATGTTTTATCTTTGGTTATATTCTGAAGTTGGGGCTCTTGCCATGTGTGTCTTATGTTTTATGTATATATGTATATAGGTTTATAGCATATATTACACAGTACATATATAAAATAAACACATATTATATACAGCTTATACAGCACACATGTATCATAGTGCTGCTGATCAATCTTTTTGTATGTCTAAGGAAATAAAGGATGATAGTAGAAGGATAGTGAAGAATAAATAGTTAAAAAGTAGGAGGAAACAGAGAAGACACAATGTCAGATTCAAAGAGTTAGTCCTGTGAATGACATCTTGAATTCACAGCTTAAAGTTTTTTTTTTTTTTCATGTCTGGTCTCCTGTGAGTTCCAGGACAGCTGGGGTTACAGGGAGACCTGGTCTCCTGTGAGTTCCAGGACAGCTGGGGTTACAGGGAGACCTGGTCTCCTGTGAGTTCCAAGCTAGCTGGGGTTACAGGGAGACCCTGTCTCAAAAAGAAATGTGTTTTTCATTCCATAATTTCTGTCATTGAAGTTGTGACTATGGTGTGTATGCATGTGTGTGTCTGTGTGTGTGTGTTATATCTGCATGCATACATGTATGTGGTCAGGTGAGTATACCTGTGCACGCTCATTTAGAGTCAATGTCAGGAGCCATCCTCTATTGCTCTCCACTTGACTTTTTTGAGACAGGGTCTCTCACTGAGTCTGATGTTCATGGAGTTGCTAGATGGCCAGCCAGGGAGCTACAGGGACCTGCCTGTCTCTGGCTGCCCCAAGGCTGGAGTTCCAGGCACATGCCACCATGCCCAGCTTTCTACATGAGTGCTAGAGATCTGAACTCAGGTCCCCATGATTACACAGTAAGCACTTTACCCACTAAGCCATCTCTCTAGCCCTTAGTGCCCATTTTTACAGAGTGATTTTTCTTTCAATGATAGGTCATGTTCTCCAGCTTCACCGAACATTGTGAATGCTCCCCTACTGAGTGCCTTCAGGCAGAAAGCGCCTGTGAACATCCTGCTCCCTGTATTCTCCCCTTGGGATCACAGTCCTCTGCTAAAGATTTTCCAGTATATTTTCCTAGGTTATTTATGCAGGACAAAGTCCTGCACCAGTTGCTCAATAATGTCAGAAGGTATGTTTTCTCCCTTGGGTCTTTATTCAAATGTTACCTAAGGAGGTGCATTTCCCAATAATGCTCACTGTCTTCCTTTTCTGCTTTGTTTTTCTCTTTAATTTTCATGTCTATCACTTATGTATTTATATGTCTTATTTACCAATTGTTTCCCTTCATCAGAATGTAGGCAGGGATTGTGGGCCAGGCCACACAAGAAGCACATGCATGAGAAGCACAGCACACACGGCAGTACATGTAAATCCAAGTACAGAATGTTTTTTTTTTTTTTTTTTTTTTTTTTTTTTTTGAGACAGGGTCTCCCTGTAGCTCTGGCTGTCCTAGAACTCACTCTGTAGACCAGGCTGGCCTTGAACTCACAGAGATCCGCCTGCCTCTGCCTCCCAAGTGCTAGGATTAAAGGCATGCCCCACCACACCCAGGGCCAGAATGGGCTTTATTCAAATGAACGTCACAAGGCAATGTGACGCCACCTCTCAGGGTCCAACCACAGACCTTTGCGTCATCACATCCCAATCCATGGGTGCAGCCAGGGAGGTCCCTTGACTCTCACTTGGGTCTCTGGGAAGTGCTGGCTGGAATGCTATCCATGCATACCTAGGTTCAGATTAGAGTCACCTACAATTTTTCTCTTCTGTACCTCCAGAACAAAGATTAGAGTTCAGAATATATTACATGCTGAATGAATAACATAGGGCTGGAGAAATGACTCAGCAATTGAGAGCACTGGCTGCTCTTTCAAAGAACCCAGGTTTGATTCCCAGCACCCACATAGTGGCTAACAACTGTCTATAACTCCAGTTCCAGGGAATCTGACACCCTCTTCTGACCTCCGTGGGCATTGTACAACATGGGTGCACTTGCATACATGCAGGCAATACACTCATACACATCAAATAAAAATAATATTTTTTTTTTTGGTGTTTTTGAGACAGGATCTCCCTGTAAGCCCAGCTGGCCTGGAATTCACTCTGTACATCAGACTGGCCCTGAACTCCCAGAGATCCACCTGCCTCTGCCTCCCAAGTGCTGGAATTAAAAGCATGCACCACCACCATCCCTAGGCTAAGTAAAATATTTTTTAAAAGAATGAATATCACCATTTGAAAACTTTCCTGATGCAGCACTCCCTATTTCCTGCATTTTTGTATCATGATGTTGATCACACTTTTATTGTTCATGCATTCGTGAATGTGTCTGTTTCACAAACAGACACACACACGCAGGCACGCACGCACGCACAGAGCCCTGGCAGGAATAAAACCATGTCTATAGGATGGAACCAGACTAGGCTGAATTTTCATTTCGTGCAAATGGAATCGCTATCAAAAAGTGCAGTTGTCCAGAAAAGCAGCAGAGGGCAGCAGAGGCCGAGTCTACTATTTCTGTCTGCCTGGCACCAGTCTCCTCAGGTCAGGAGGGAATGACTGACAACAAATGGAGCTGGCGTATAGACTCACAGAGCCAGTGTGGTCTCCTCAGAAAAGAACTCAGGGGGCTCTGGAGGGATTCTAGGGTCTCCCACGTGGCCTTACTAATCAATGTCTCCCACCATTCCCCGTTAACCACAACATTCAGGGTTGATGCACGCTCCTACACACACACACACACACACACACACACTCACACACACACACTCACACACACACCAGGTGTGACCTCAGTTAGAAGAAGCCTCGCTTTCTGAGCCAGTCCCCTCTTCTATATTCTATGCCAAATTTCCTGATGAGATTTCCCAGAGGTTCATTTCCCTGCCTGCCAGGGCACTAAGTGTGTTTAGCAAATCCTACCACTTAAATTCTTGCCACAGACACTGCCAAAAGGGACCATTGTTAGTTCCAACTCAAAGAGGAGGAAACTGGCTCCAAAAGGATAAAGGAACATGCCTAAGGTCACACAGTGAGAGGCTGAGATTCAAACGGTTAGCCAAGTTCAGGAAATAAGGGCAGGTGTGGAGGCTAGGGGCAGGGTAAGGCCCCCGGAAAAGGCAGGTGTGGAGGCTAGGGGCAGGGTAAGGCCCCCGGAAAGGGTCCTTTACTAAAAAAATAACCCTAGTTACTACTAGCTTGCTACACACGCACACACACATGACCACTCACATGCGTGCACGCACGCATGCACACACTAGGAAACTTTCTATGGCACTGACCCTTAGGTGGTAAGGCTGGGCTTCTCCTGCTTCCTAGGACCACTTACAGGAGTGTAACACACCAGACCTTGCAAACACACTGGAGCTCATGGGGCAGGATGGGTAGACAGTGGGTAGACTAAGATCAACAATTCATGGAAGCTTTATCTTACCTACTAGAATCATTCACTTCAGCAATCAACCCCTAGGGTTCACCCCCTGGACTCTGCTCTCAATGCCAACGATGCAGTTAATGGGGGTGGGGAAGCCATGGTTACTACTCAGCAGAAGCACAGGCTGGCAGCAGCTCAGAAAAGGCTGTGTCTAGATCAGGGGAATTCTGGCACAGTAGTCCTCACCACTGCACAGCAATGCTGGAAACCAGCCGCCACTTCCAGCTGCCGGGGTCCGTGGGAGAGAAGCCATTCTTCAGCTTGGTGTTTGGCCCCTTTCCCACCATTCAGTTCTTCCCTTTCCCATTGTCCTCAGGCCACCATCGGGGTACAGGATGCAGCTGTCAGCACAGTAGCAAAAAGATAGGAAAGGCTGGGGAGAGCTGAAGAGGCCTCCAGGAAAGGTAAGAGCTTCAGCTGCAGTCTCTACAGACGAGAGGCAGACGAAGGGGACAGGCAACCATCTCTGTCAATATGGTGCTAAGCACCAGGTAAAGTCAGGCTTCAGATAACAGACAGCTCCACATTGAAACCCTGCATCTGCCCCTGATTTGTGGTGAGTTCCTGAACAAGCCTCTTTCCATCTCTGAACATCAATTTATGTCTTGGATGGATCAAAGAAAGACAAGATGCTTGTCTAGTGAAGATTCACTTATTTCAATGAGAATTAACACAGAAATGCTTGGTTCTGAACTATTGAAATATGTTCATTTCTATTGCTTTCTCCCCCTTCAACCAAGGAAAAGCATGAAGAAAGATATGCTAAAGAGGGGATGTTGCAGCAAACAGGAGCGACTCTTCCTGTTATAATGGTAAACAGAGATGTATTCCCACAATGGAAGTGTCATCAAAATCACACTGATGAATGGATAATATATCATGTTTAATAATTTATAGTCACATTAATGGAGCAGCTGATGTTTGTGTGTGAGCATTTATAATGATCAGGCACATGACTTCTGTACAGCTGCCCTGCATGTGGGGCCAGCTTGATGCGTGTGTGACTAGCACAAGTTCATAGAGGACCTTAAAGTTTGTGCCTAATGCTCTGTGATCTTCATCTCAAAATTCGGAATAATTGTACTTCTGAGTTTGTTTTGTTTGCTTGGGCATACATAGGGCTATCACACAGCTCTTGCCTCTTGTCACCCCTTCCAGCGATGGATTCCCAGGTGCCTGCCTGTTCCTCGGCTCCCAGTCATTCACTCCTTCCTCGGTGATTCTGTGGGACCTGGATGCAGGGACAGAGAGAGGAAAGGAAGGTGTGTATGTCCAATCATAGACCAGGTTCTTACAGCCCTCCACAGGCTATACTCACTTTGTATCACCAGGACCACAACATTAAACAGTGAACAATAATCAGCTTGACAAACTGAGAGACATCACAGAAAGAGAAAAGGTTGCTTTCTTGTTTCTGAACTGAAGGCCTGAAATGAAAATGCTTTGGTCTTCACAAATCATCTAGCCAGTCCCAAGTGCTGTTTTTTTGTTGTTGTCATTTTTTGTGGGGTTTTTTTGGGGGGACAGGGTCTCCCCTGTAGCCCCAACTGGCCTGAAACTCACTTTGTAGACCAGGCTGGCCTTGAACTCACAGAGATCCGCCTGCCTCTACCTCCCGAGTGCTGGGATTAAAGGTGAGTGCCACAACGCCCAGCTTAAAGACGGTTCTTAACCGCCATGTGGGTTCTGGGAATCGAACCTGGGTCCTCTGTAAGAGCAGTCGGGGCTCTTAACCACTGAGCCATCTCTCCAGCCCCCCACCCCCAGTGCTGTTAATTACCACCATTGACTAAAGTGGATGGAGAAGCTCAGAACAGCTCAATGACTTGCCAAGTGGCAGCATTCACACAAAGACTTAGATGCTGGAAATGGAACTTCATGTGTACATGATCAATCCTTCAGGGAAGCCCCAATGCAGAATTATCCAATTATCCAAAGCTATCTCTGGTGGTGGAATTGCATGAGTCTGTGCTTCCTAATAGCCACTGTCTACATATGGCTACTGGATATATGTGATGCTGAGGGAACAAATTTAACATTTCCATTTTATTTTAGTGAAGTTAAACTGTACACTTTAATTGGTTAAATACGGTTAGTGGCTACTGTACTTGGAGAAAGCAACTGAAGAAACCAGAAGAGGTAACAAAAAATGGAACAACTGCATCATGATTCAGGGTTTCAAAACCACTGTCACAATTGTCTCATTGTCTGTCCTATGACCCACGAGGGAAAAAAACATTCTCAGAAGAGTGAGACAGAGCCACTATTCCAAGCATGTTTAACCCCAGATCTCTTTATTCCAAAGCTCTTCCCTAACTCTGTGCAAGTCTACTTCTGTATTTCTTTTTAATATTTTATTTATTATGTTTATTTTATATTTATGTGTGTATTGCCTGCATGTATATAAGTGCGCCCATGTTGCACAATACCTGTAGAGGTCAGAAGAAGGCGCTGGATCTCCTGGAACTGGAGTTATTGATGGTTATTAGTTGCCATGTAGGAACCAAACCCAGGTCCTCTGCAAGAGAAGCCAGAGTTCTCAACCACTGAGCTGTCTCTCAGCCCCGATTCTGTACTTCTTATCTATCTATTAAGTCATTGTTGTTGGGTGTATACCTCTGGGCTAACCACTTAAAAGACAAATCAGACACTCAACCAGGCTATCAGTGGGAATCTCCAGGCAGAAGCAGTATGATTTCCACAGTTAAGAATACAGTAGGGGGCTGGAGAGATAGCCTAGCGGTTAAGAGCACCGACTGCTCTTGCAGAGGACCCGGGTTTGATCCCCAGCACCCACATGGCGGCTGAGAACCATCTGTAACTCCAATTCCAGGAGAACTCCAGTTCCAGGGGAATCCGAGACCCTCTTCTGACCTCCGCGGCATTGCACGACATGGGTGCACAAACCTACATGCAGACAGTACATTCATACACATACAAAAATAAATAAAATTTAAAAAACAAGAACAAAAAAAGAATACAGTAATACTGCCGGGCGTGGTGGCACACGCCATTAATCCTAGCACTTGGGAGGCAGAGGCAGGCGGATCTTTGTGAGTTCAAGGCCAGCCTGGTCTACAAAGCGAGTTCCAGGACAGCCAGAGCTATAGCGAGTCCCTGTCTCAAAAAGACCAAAAAAAAAAAAAAAAGAATACAGTAATAAAAACTACTTTGGCTTTCTACCTGGTAGCACGGAGCAGTTTGTGATAAATATGATTTATGTCTGATAACTTCCTGGTTTATATTTCAGGCCTCAGTCCCTGCTCATACCCCCCAATGGATATACTAAGCAGTCCACTGGAATCCATATTTGGATATCACATTGACTTCTGAGCTTGCCCCAAATCTCCCCACTCTGCAAGTAAATAGCAAGTCTCTTCCAAACCAAGCTTCTAGAGTCATCCATGGCTCTTCTCTTTTCCATTCCTTTCATCTAATTTACCAGCAAATATTGTTAGCTCTGTATTCAAAGCATCCAGAATGCTAGCCATCTGTGCTGCCGCCCTCAAACAACTAGACTGCCCCTTGCTTCTTGTTTTTTTCACACAGTAGCCAGTGTCATCTTTCTTAAAACAGAAAAGCCAAAGAATGTTCCTCTCGGCTTAAAGCCCTCAGTGGTTTCCCAAAGTCCTTATATAAGGCCTGGATGTCTCTCTGACTTCATTTCCTACCACTCTTTTTTGACAAACAGGGTCTTCCTGCTGACTTCCTGTAGCTATTGCATTGCTCACTCCCTCACTTCCTTGAGAACTCTGACCAAGATCCCTTTATCAGAGGCACTCCCCACCACCTTATCTTGTTTCAGTTTCCTCATATACTTCTGACGTGGAAGACGTGTGCGTATGCATGTTGCTCTCCTACTAGAATATCAAGTGGAGTAGATGGACAGATAAAATGGATAAAGCCCAGCTGAACTTTAATTACAGATAAGCAAGGAGTGAGATTGTCACGGATATTAGATGGGCTCAAGCTGTTAAAAATTGCTGTTGGGCTGGAGAGATGGCCTAGCGGTTAAGAGCGCCAACCGCACTTGCAGAGGACCGGGGTTCGATCCCCAGCACCCACATAGCGGCTGAGAACCGTCTGTAACTCCAATTCCAGGAGAATTCCAGTTCCAGGGGAATCGGACACCCTCTTCTGACCTCCCCGGCATTGCACATCACGGGTGCACAGACCTGCATGCAGACATTATATTCATACACATAAATAAATAAAATAAAACTAAAAAAAATTTTAATTGCTGTTATCTGAAATTCAAACCTTACTAGTGTTCTGTATTTTATTCACTAAATCTGCCAACTCTATACAGAAAGGCAAAGATATGGGTTATTTTGTTTTACTGCAGCATCCTCAGCGGTAAAATAGCCTTGAAGCGTCACCCTCAATAAACATTCATTGGACGATAGAATGATGGGTGGATGGACGGATGGATGGATGGTTGGATGGACGGACGGACGGATGGATGGATGATGGAATGTTCTACCGGAATCTAAAACGCGCCTAAACTTTTAATAAACAGTCTTCGAGTAAGAGGGGTGGAGCCTCTGAGTTAGACTTTCTCACCAAGTCTGGTTGAGTCCTACCTAGATGCTTTGCCTGATGAGTACCGGCTCCTCCACAAGCTAAACTGCGCCTTGACTGGTGAACATCTGTCTCCGGCCTCCCTTCTGGGGGCGGGGCCTCCCTAGCCCGCAGACCAGACCCCGGCTCGGCCCCTTTAACGCCCCACCTCCCAGCTCCCCTCGTGCCTCCTGCGTGACGTCACCCAGCGGGTGCCCAATGGGGGCGCGGCTTACTGGCAGGCTGTGCGCGCGGCTGCTGCCAAAGGGAAGTGAGCTGGGGCTGAAGCAATGGCCCGGGATACGAGCCCGCGGCGGCCACTGCCGCCAGAGTATCCTCAGCAGCCGCGGTCGGAGCCAGAGCGGGGGCCCGAGGCGCGGCTGGAGTGGCAGCGGCGCGTGTGATCGTGGAAGTCTCCGGTGGCGGAACACCCTACGCTCGGAGCTCTCCGGGCTGGCCGAGCGGCAGTCGCCCCTCATCACCGCGCTGCCCCAGGCCCAGGCAGCAGGGCTGGAGTTTCCCCGGGCTCCGGACTGGCTCCTCTCAGGTCAATATTCCGTCGTCCGTCCGTCCCCCCCCCCAACTCAGGACAGAGGCCACAGAAAGGTGGCTTCCTGACCCGGGCTTGTTCTTGACGCCCAGGCAAGGTCGGGGTTGGCGCGACCGGGAGTCACTTCCTGCCACCACCACTCCAGCGGAGGATTAGCGCGTTCCCCACGCCTGCTTTGCGCCTCTTCCTATTCAAGAACAAGTATCTTTTCCCTCTTTGGAAATCCTGTCCCAGAGGTCCAAAGTACCTTAGCTTAGTGTGTCTTTCCCCAGCTCCTGGAGCACTCCTAGAAATACTGGCTGTCTACAGGACTGAGCATCTCGCATTCTTGACTTTGTTTTTTAACTCTTTGACAGATAATAGTTGCTTCTTCCCACTCCATACCCAGGGTTTTATCCCTTTGAAACACCAGTTCCTTGACCATCTCTATGTGACTCCCTCCACCTGTCTGACGTCCACTTTCCTCTGGGCTCCATTCTCCAGCACCCAGCGGAGCTGGTCAGTCCCACCCCCGGGTGGGAGTGACCAGGGGGCTCTGGCCCAGGATTTCCAACCCTGGAAGGCAGCTCCAAGACGGCAAGAGAGTTGGGCGTTGGGTACGAACCTGGCAGCTCAGGAGTGGGTGCTCCACTCACCCCACACAAGAAAATGAAAAAGCGCAAAGAGCTCAATGCATTGATCGGCCTGGCTGGAGACAGTAGGAGGAAGAAGCCCAAGAAAGGCCCAAGCAGCCACCGCCTGCTCCGCAGTGAGCCTCCTGATTCAGACTCCGAGTCCAGCTCAGAGGAAGAGGAGGAGTTCGGAGCTGTTGGAAATCGCTCTCGGTTTGTCAAGTGAGTGAAGCAGTCGGTAAAGGGCTGACATCTTGCAAAAGACATCTTGCAATACTAGCAAGAAAAAAGGAAGTAGGCCTTGGAAGACAAAGAGAATGAAAAGGTGTTGGAGAAAGCATTTTCAAATCTTGAATAAAGAATAAGTTAGAGGGAGATCTCCAAATCTGGGGGGCGGGGTAGGGGTGGGGGGGTGGGCTTGGGGAAGGGGCCAGTAGCCCAAGAAGGAGTAGAAAGGGTTAAGAATGGAAACAGGGAGAGAGAGGCCTTTAGGACTAAGGCTTTAAAAAAAAAGTAGGTCAGCCGATCTTAAGACCATTAATTTTGTGTGTTCTTAGTGAGTTTTGATGTTGTGATGGGAGAATACAGTGAGGGGCATACTGGAGAAAGTTTGAGCCTTCAGACTAGGTGAAGGATGAAGGAACAAAAATAAATCACTTTTTCCCAAACCAGTTTTATGGGGAGCAACCACTAAACAAATGAGTTTTGGAGACTTTGGAGATAGAGTTTGGAAAGGGCTAAAGGAAACCTCAGAGGTACCCTTGGACCCCGTCCAAGACCACACTAGAAACGAAGATTCTGATGAGATGTGCAAGCAGGTGCTAGGCAGAAGGTTTGAGTGCTAAAAGAGATCTAGTCTTTTGCTGGTATGTTTAGAATGTTTAGAATTAAAGTGTCCTTTAATTAAAGAAGAGTTTTGTTTCCTCATCTGAGCTTTGTCACATGAGGTGGCTAAAAACAATCCTCTCTTTGTGATATGGTCAACTGATGAAGTGTTAATCTTGAAAATCGCCCTGCTGGGTTGGTTTTGACTTGAGGGCTGTACATAGTTTGGTGTGAAATCTAGCCTGTTTCTGTTTTTGTCCTTCTGAGGCAGTAAAAGAATATCAGGTATACACTTAAACCTGCAGATCTTATTTCTTTCATTCTATTTGCAGTAAACTTGATCAAAAGTTTAGGAAACAAGGAGCTGGAGAGATGGCTCAGCAGTTAAGAGCACTGGCTGCTCTTGGAGAGGACCTTTGTTCGGTTCCCAGCACCCACATGGTGTCTTAACCATCTGTAACTCCAGTCCCAGGAGGTCTAATGTTTTGTTCTGGTTTCCATGTGTACTGCACACATGTGGCATTCATACATATATAGGTAAAACATTCATAGATATAAAATAAAAAATAAATTTTTTTAAAAGTTTAGGAAATGAGGTCTCCTGTGGTAAGTGACCACATAGTTGAGAAAGATAGGTAAATTACAGTTCAGTGATAAAATCACATAGAGCCATTCATTTTTTCCCCTTCCTCCCTCTCTTCCTTTTCTCTTTTCCTTAGTATTATCAAGGATTAGGCCTAGGTTTTCATTCTACCACCAAGCAAACATCCCTAGCCCTTTTGATATAGGGTTTCACTAAGTTATTCAAACTGGCCTAGAACTTAAAATTCCTCTACCTCAACCTCCCAAGTAGTTGGATTACAGACATGTGCCCCTATGCCTGTCTTGGTTATAACACTTCTGGAACTGGGCTCATCTCAAAGTCCTCCCTCATTAGTTGATGGCAGCAATCGAGAGCCCACAGGTACTTCCCGTGGCCCACAGGAACTCCTTGTTTCCTGTACAGTTTGAAACCTTTGTCCTTTATAGAGAACTTTCCATAGGTCGTATTACTCAGTCACTTTCAAGTACCCTCTTCCCCTGGTAAACATACTGGTTATTCGTTAGAGAAGATAATTGTAGGGTACCACGTGTGTTCTGCTTCTGATAAAGCTGTTCTCACAATCCCTTTCATACTTACATGGTTGAATTTATTCTCATGATAGGGGAGACTGCTTACGATGCTGCAAGATCTGTTATCCCCTCTGTGCTTTCGTCATCCTTGCGGCCTGTGTTGTGGCCTGTGTCGGCTTGGTATGGATGCAGGTGGCTCTCAAGGAGGATCTGGATGCCCTCAAGGAAAAATTTAGGACAAGTAAGTGGTCACCCTTTTTGGAGCATAATCTTGGACTCCTTTCCAGGTTTTAAGACAAATTACCCCATGTCGAATTAGTTTTCCCATTCTGATAAAGCATTTTTACTTTTGTTCAGCATGTTTAGACCCTTTCTCAGTTAGCAGCTTGAATATTGTTACACTTTTTTTCACCCTAAACAAAATCAGCACCTGCTGTGTACCAACAAGACAAGTAGCATCTGAAGTAGTGGCATTTTAGTCAGCTCAGTGCAGGCCAGAAGAACTGTAGTCCTGGAACCCAGCACCTTGGTCAGCTTCTACCCACAGCCCAAACTTCCCCCGTAATCAAGTGGCTATTCCCACACTGGGCTGTTTCCTTCTACCTCAGAGGGCCAGTTGATTAAAAATGTAAAGTATCTGTGTGTCTGTCAAAATACTTGCTCTTAATAAACATTGTGTAGGAACATAGGAAAAGACAGTAATTGGGGCTGGAGAGATGGCCTAGTGGTTAAGAGCACTGACTGCTCTTGCAGAGGACCTGGGTTCGATCCCCAGCACCCACATGGTGGCTGAAAACTGTCTGTAACTCACGTTCCAGGAGAACTCCAGTTCCAGGGGAATCCGAGACCCTCTTCTGATGTCTGAGGCATTGCACGACACGGGTGCACAAACCTACATGCAGACAGTACATTCATACACATTTAAAAAAAAAAAAAGACAGTAATTGTAAGAGTCACCATTTCTGGAATGCCTGTGTGTATGTGCACACACTCACACACATACATGCTGGTAAAAATGAGTATTATTCTTTTGTGTTCTTAAAAGAACAGAAGCTATGTTGGGCATGGTGGTGCACACCTTTAATCCCAGCACTTTGGAGGCAGAAGCAGGTGGAGCTCTGTGAGTTCAAAGCCAGCCTGGTCTACATAGTGAATTTCAGGACAGCTGGGGCTACAGGGAGACCCTGTCTCAAGAAAAGACCAAAAAGAAAAAAAACAAAACAAAAGCAGAAGCTGGACTTGCTACCGAGCCTGACCGCCTAAATTCCAGTCCTGATACCACAGCGTAGAAAGAGAACCAACTCTTGCAAGTAGTTCCCTGATCTGTGTGAGCACACACACCCCATGGCACAGGCCACCCACATGTATACACAAAGTAAACAATAAAAATGTTTAAAAAAAAAAAAGCTGGTGGGTGTGGTGGCTCATGCCTTTAATCCCAGCACTCTGGAGACAGAAGGAGGGCAGATCTCTGGAGATCAAAGCCAGCCTGGTCTACATAGCAAGTTCCAGGGCTGCTGTGGCTACAAGGAGACCTGATCTCAAAAAGGAAATACTAATAGTAGTAGTAATAATAATAATAATAAATAACAAAAAAAATTAGAAACTTAGAAAAATTAAGTAGTTTGTCCAGCAGTTAAACGTAGCAGAGCTGAGACTCCTGCCCGGTGCTCTTGGCTCTCGGTGCCCACACCCATGTGTACCCACTGCTGAACTACGTTGCTGTTCCTGGTGCTTGGGAAAACCTGCACACATTTCTCTCATGTACTCACAAATTTCTTTGATAACAGCTTGGATCAGTAATCAAAGAAAAGTTTAGTAGAAGTTTTGGAGAGCTGAGTTTTCTTTGTATGTTTAAGCGAAAAGCAAGAGCTAATAGAGATTGCTGTCTGTAGATATGCTTGGCTGTGACATCGATTTCAGGGAAAAACTTTAAATACCATAAAGGAGTGTTATCATTTTAAATTTTCTGAAAACTTTTTGATTCTTTAAAGCAAATTACATATTCATGAAGAGTTAGAAGAACCATAATGCTTACCTTCAACACATTGCAACAAAGGGAGATATTTGTCTCATGAATAAGCTTTGGGTTTAAGAGATTTTTTTTTAATTTATTTTTGTATTTATTTATTTACATATGAATGTACTGTCTGCATGTAGGTTTGTGCACCCATGTCCTGCAATGCCGCAGAGGTCAGAAGAGAGTCTCGGATTCCCCTGGAACTGGAGTTCTCCTGGAATGGGTTCTTGGCTGCCATGTGGATGCTGGGGATCAAACCCGGGTGCTCTGAAAGAGCATTCGGTGCTCTTAACCGCTAGGCTATCTCTCTAGCCCCAAGAGATCTTTTACGTTTCAAAATGCTATATGTTCTGCCGGGAGTGGTGCACAAGTCTTTAATCCCAGCACTTGGGAGGCAGAGGCAGGCGGATCTCTGTGAGTTCAAGGCCAGCTTGGTCTACATAGTGAGTTCCAGGACAACTAGGGCTACAGGGAGACCCTGTCTCAAAAAAAAAAAGACCAAAAAAAAAAGCTATATGTTTTAATCATAAGATTCTGTTTTATATATCCAAACTATGCTTTTCTGGAAGGCATAATTGCATAGTAGCTTAAACAGACTTACTTTTTTTCTTTCTTAACAATACTAACATTTTTTGGTTCTAAACTTCAAAGGGTTAATTTTCTAAGCTAAGGAACTAGTTTCAACTTGTCATCAAATACCCTAATCTCAATAGATTTAGCACAGCAGAAGACCTACTACAGGCTTTCTCAAGGTTATAAAAAATTCTGGTTCCACACCTAGAATTAGAGTTCTTACTTTCCATCTTAAACGAGATCACAGCAACCTGCCTTTCCTTCATCCAGCTTCTCTTGACCTACAATAATTTCAAGCTAATCCTCAGAGTGTTAGTGGTGTCTTTTGTCATGTCCCTTGGGGAAAAAAAAAAAAAAAAGAAATACTTGGGTTTTGAGTTTTTGATTCAGTAAATGGAATTGGGTAAGCCATAATTCTTTACCAGAATTATCCTGACCTATATGGGTTAATCAGAATACAACACAAAAAATAATGAGATTTACACTCTACAGGGCTGTTTCCCTGCTTACTGCAGTACCGCAAGGTGTTTCTGAGGTCAGTATTTTTTTTTTATGTAAATAGTAATCATAACTTGGAAACAGAGGTCCCAGAAACAATGTTTAACTGTGAGTAACCCCCGAACACACCTTTATGTCTTCTGTCCTATCAACCGTCCATTATTAGTTGAGCTTCCTAGGCTTGTGCCATAGCTTGTTTTGATCACATATACAATTATATATTCATACATTTCAAAACATTGCTCAGTTCTGCCCTCTAGAGTCTTCCTTCTCCAGCTGTTTTCTGTATTTACAGGATACCAAGATAATTTATACCTTAGCTGAGCTTTTTTACTTGCTTTTTTTTTGGGGGGGGACAGAGTCCCACTGTGTAGACCAGACTATCCTTGAAATCACAGAGACCACCTGAGTTGTCCTCTTACCTTCACATACATGCCTGGTACATGTATACCACCCCCAACACACACACAAGGAAAGAAAAGGAGAAGGGGAAAGGAGGCGGAAAGGAAAGAGAGAGAGAATGGGAGGGGAGATTAAAAACAAAAAAGAAACACTAGCACCTATAATAGCTAAAAGCAAGACTTGTGAGGGAGGGAAGTGCGTGGGGTCTGGAGTAGTCAGGCCATAAGCTGGACTATTGTGGACTGTTTGCTCAATAGCTTTTCTGAAAATCCAGTTGTCTTGACTAAATGGTGGCAATTTTGTATATGTATTTTTTTGAATTGTGCTTTTACTTTATATTTCAGTAAGTTAATTTTTTTATTTTTTTTTAATTTTTATGTGTATCACTGTATTGTCTGCATGAGTGTAAGTGCACCAGGTCATACAGTGCCAACAGAGGTCAGAAGATGCATCGGCTCCCCCTGGAACTGGAGTTACAGATGGTTATTAGCTGGGATTTGAACCCAGATCTTCTGCAAGAACAAGCCAGTGCTCTTAACCACTAAGCCATCTCTCCAGCCTTGCCTTGTTCCTTATTTTAATAAAATTTTCAAGGAATTTGCAAGGAACAGTAAAAATACCAGAAATAGAAAGCAAAGTCGATGGGCTTCCATTTTTCCTTGCAGTCATAGTAACTTGATTCTTTTTTTTTTGAACAGGGTCTCCCTGTAGCCCCAGCTGTTCTGGAACCCACTCTGTAGACACCAGGCTGGCCTTGAACTCACAAAGATCCGCCTGCCTCTGCCTCCCAAGTGCTAGGATTAAAGGCTTGTGCCACCATTCCTGGCTGATTTTTTTTTTTTTTTTTTTTTTTTTCCTCCCCCGGGCGGGTTTTACAAACCCCCCCCCCCCCCCCCCGTTTTTTTTTTTTTTTATCAATGTGTGGGGGGAGGGGGGGGGGGGGGGGGGGGGGGGGGGGGGGGGGGGGGGGGG
>VZQC01014626.1:846918-862435 GCA_009823505.1 Rhizomys pruinosus | reverse complement strand
AGGAGGAAAAGAGAGGAAAGGCAGGAAAGGGAAGGGGACACGGTCACGGAAAGGAAAGAAAGGCAAGAAAGGAAACAGGAAGGGAAGGGAAAGGCAACTAAGGAATAAGGAAAATAAAAAGGAACAGGAAAGGAAAAGGAAAGGAAAGGAATAAAGGAAAAGGAAAGGAAAAGGACAAAAGGAAAGGAAAGGATAAAGGAAAGGCAAGGATGAAAGGAAAAAGGAAAAAAGGAGGAAAAAAGGACGGAAAGGAAAAGGACAGGAAAGGAAAGGAAAAGAGGAAAGGAAAAGTGAAAGGAAAGGACAGGCAAAGGAAAAGGAAAGGAAAGGAAAGGAAAGGAAAGGAAAGGAAAGGAAAGGAAAGGAAAGGAAAGGAAAGGAAAGGAAAGGAAAGGAAAGGAAAGGAAAGGAAAGGAAAGGAAAGGAAAGGAAAGGAAAGGAAGGAAATAGAGGTTTAGGGGCTGGAGAAGTGGTTCAGTGGTTAAGAACACTGAGTTCAGTTCCCAACACCCACATGGCTGCTAAACCCCTCTAGTTCCAGGGAATCCAGCACCCTCTTCTGGTCTCCATGGGTATTGTATGCATCTGATACACTTACATACATGCAGGCAAAACATTCATATACATACAAAAAATAAATCCAAAATATTTTAAGCAGAGGTTTAATGTTAAAGATACAGCTGTACAGGGCCAGAGTGATGGCTCAGCAGTTAAGACCACTGGCTACTCTTGCAGAGGACCTGGGTTTGGTCCCCAGCACCCACATGGCAGCTAACAACCACCCTAACTATAGTTCAAGGGGATCCAACACCCTCTTCTGACTTGTGCAGGCATTACACAACACAGGTGTAGTTACATACATGCAGGCAATACACTCATAAAATATAAAGAATAAATTAAATAAAATATTTTCAAAAGATCCACCTTTACATAAATAATAGTGTAGCCCTGTCCTCGGTTTTCCTTTTTTCAGTTTAGTTAGGTAAATATGAGTTAAATCATCATCATCCCAGAATTAACTTACTCTATTTTTCTTACCCTATGATTTTTTTCATCTTGGAACCATATGTTTATGATTGTTCTTATTTTTGCTTTTAGTGGAATCTAATCAGAAAAGCTCATTCCAGGAAATCCCCAAACTTAATGAAGAACTTCTCAGCAAACAAAAACAACTGGAGAAGATTGAATCTGGGGAGCTGGGCTTGAGCAAAATCTGGATCAACATCACAGAAATGAATAAGCAGGTAGCAAAAGCATGTTTTTGTTTCTATGAAGCTATGAATATTTATATCACTTGGCTTACCATTTAGTGTGAATTTATAAATTCAAGTGGTTTGTCTTTTTAAATGTGAGTTTTGCCTGCTGGGATCCCAACATGTCTCTCTTAGATGAACTAAATAAAACTATGAATTGCCCACTGTATTTAGCTGTTACAACAGTAAATGGACTGACACTGTAAGTAGCTGAGATAAAAACCTTCTGTTCCTGGCATGGTGGTGCATGCTTTAATCTCAGCTTTTAATCCCAGGCAGAGGCAGGGGGATCTCAATGAGATCAAGGCCAGCCTAGTCTACATTATGAGTTCCAGGCCAGCTGGGGCTACAGGAAGACCTTGTCTTAAAAGGTCCAAAAAAAAAACAAACACATAGCTTTTGAAATCTTTTGTTTTAGTTTCTGAGTTTTCTTTAACCAGGAATCTGGACACAAAAGAATCATTTTATTCTTTGGCCATTGTTTTTAATGCAGGAGGTACCTGGGAAGTAGACAAGTAGACATATAGAGAAATTTAAGTCCTGGGACATTGTATATGAAATTGGGGAAGGTCAAACTCAAACTCTTTCCATTTTAGCTTCACCTTACTTTCAGAGATTATAGGACTGACTTATGAAGCTAGCATATACCCAGAAAGGTGGAGTAGAGATGTATATTGTTTCCAGAAGGAGCTTGGCACTCTGAATGGTTTTCTAAAGAAAATGGTCTATTCAAGTAAGAGGTATTTATCCTGAACCAAAATAGGTATAAAAATAAAACTAATATTCAATCATTTCTTTATCTAAAGGTGACTGTCAATTAAGGTGCTTCTAGTAGCATTTTTGAAGCAATTCAAAGTGAATTAAACCATTCATAAAAAAAATAATAAACGGGGCTGGAGAGATGGCTCAGCAGTTAAGAGTGCCAACCGCTCTTGCAGAGGACCCAGGATCGACTCCCAGCACCGACATGGCGGCTAAGAACTGTCTTTAACTCCAGTTCCAGGAGAATCCGATGGCCTCTTCTGACCTCCACGGCATTACATGACATGGGTGCACCAACCTACATACAGACAGTACACTCATACACATTAAAAAATAATAAATAGGGGGCTGGAGAGATGGCCTAGCGGTTAAGAGCGCCGACCGCTTTTACAGAGGACCCGGGTTCGATCCCCAGCGCCCACATGGCGGCCGAGAGCCGTCTAAAACTCCAACTCCAGGAGAACTCTGACACCCTCTTCTGACCTCCGCGGCATTGCACGACACGGGTGCACAGACCTGCATGCAGACAGTACATTCATACACATACAGAAATAAAATAAAAAATTAAAAAAAATAATAATAATAATAAATAGGGGCTGGAGAGATGGCCTAGTGGTTAAGAGCGCTGACCGCTCTTACAGAGGACCCAGGTTCGATACTCAGCACCCACATGGCAGCCGAGAGCCCTCTGAAACTCCAATTCCAGGAGAACTCCAGTTCCAGGGGAATCCGACACCCTCTTCTGACCTCCGCGGCATTGCACGACACGGGTGCACAGACCTGCATGCAGACAGTACATTTATACACATACAAAAATAAATAAAATTTAAAAAATAATAAATAAAAAACAAAGTGGATTAAACAAGAAAATGTTGTTCTATCACTTAACAAGAAATGCCCTTTCACAAAGTGAATTGAAGTTAATACAACCTAAAAAAAACCCATCAGGTTGAGAAAGTTAAAATCAGATTTTCCCTTGAAAAAAATCTTTTTTTATTGTTTTACATGTATTTTTTTTTGTACAAGAGTATGTTAAAAATCTAATCCAGACTTGTGTCCCCTTCCCAAACCCCAGACCCCACCAGATTCACCGTTTCAGTCAGTTCTTTGATGCAGTCCCCTCTGTTGTTGGTGGTGGTGGTGTTCTTTCCAATATGCATCACTCCCAACAAGAAATGTTTACAACTAGGTTATTGGCACTAGCATCCACAGATGAGGGATACCATTCGTCATTTGTTTTTCTGGGACTGTGTTACTTCACTTAACATAATATCTTACAGTTCCATCCATTTACCTGCAAAGTTCATGATGTCTTTTTTTACTGCTGCATAGAACTCCATTGTGTACATGTACCACATTTTCTCTATCCACTTGTCAGTTGAGGGGCATTTGGGTTGGTTCCAGCTTTTTGCTATTGTGAACAGCTGCAGTAAACATAGCTGTGCATGTATCTCTTCGGTAAGAAGAATCTTATGGGTATATACCCAGGAGTGGTATGACTGGGTCAGGTGGTAAGTTTATTTTGAGTCTTCCAGGGGTTCTCCACACTGCTTTCCATAGTGGCTGTACAAGTTTACATTCCCACCAGCAATGGATGAGTGTTCCCCTTTCCCCACAACCTCTCCAGCACTTGGTATCATTTGTTTTCTTGATCCTAGCCAGTCTTATTGGAGTAAGATAATATCTTAAAGTGGTTTTGATTTGCATTTCCTTAATGATTAGCGAAGTTGAGCACTTTTTAAGATGTTTCTCAGCTATCTCTAATTCCTCCCTTGTGAAGTGTCTGTTAAGCTCTTTGTTCCATCTATATTGAGTAGGTCATTTGTCGTCTTCTTTGTTTTTTTGAGTAGTTTATATATTCTGGAAATCAATGCTTTGTCAGATGTATCTGCAGTGAAGGTTTCCTCCCACTCCGTGGGTTTTCTCTTCACTTCCTTGATTGTTTCTTTTGCTGTACAGAAGCTTTTGAGTTTAATGAGGTCCCATTTGTCAGTTGTCGACCTTAATTCCTGTGCAGCTGTTGTCTGATTTAGGAGGTCTTTTCCTATGCCTATGTCTTGTAGTCTGCTGCCAACTTTTTCTATCACCTTCAGAGTTTGGAGTTTTACGTTGAGGTCTTTGATCCATCTGGAGTTGACTTTTGTACAGGGCAAGAGGTAGGGGTTTAATTTCATTCCTCTACAAGTGGTGATCCAGTTTTGCCGACACCACTGTCTAAAGATGCTGTCTTTCCTCCATCCCTTGAAAAATCTTTAAGCCAGTACTTGGAGCCTCTTTACATTTCTATTCTATTAATGAAACTTCTGAGAGTATACCTTCATCTCTTGACCATTATAAGGAGTCTCCTACCCTTTCTATACAGAACAAATATTTACAAAGCTGCTTTTATGGAGCTAGGCCTTGGATTCTGTCTTAGTCTATTCAGACTCCTCTAACAAAATACTTTAGACTGGTTAACTTATAAAAAAACAATAATTGGGCTGGGCATGGTGGCACACGCCTTTAATCCTAGCACTGTGAGAGGCAGAGGCAGGCGGATCTCTGAGTTCAAGGCCAGCCTGGTCTATAGAGCCCAGCTGGGGCTCTAGGGAGACCCTGACTCAAAAAGACAAAAAAAAAAAATTTATTGTTCAGAGTTGTGGAGGTTCAGGAGTCTAAGATTTGTCTCTGGAAAAACTCGTGTCCTGCATATATGATGCCTCTTGCTGTAACTTAATATGGCAGAAGTGGCAAAGGACTTGTTCTTGGGCTATTCATGAGAATAGAATTCTCCCATATCATGTCTGAAAAGCTCCACCATTCAATGCCACCACACGAGATTTTCAACGTGTAAATTTTAGAGGACACCAATATTCAGACCATAGATTTAAAATGGAAAAGGAGGGGCTGGAGAGATGGCCTAGCGGTTAAGAGCGCTGACCGCTCTTACAGAGGACCCGGGTTCGATCCCCAGCACCCACATGGCGGCCGAGAACCGTCTGAAACTCCAATTCCAGGAGAACTCCAGTTCCAGGGGAATCCGAGACCCTCTTCTGACCTCCGCGGCGTTGCACGACACGGGTGCACAGACAGAACTGTATGCACAGGCATGCATACACATATGGAAATAAAATGAAGTAAAAAAAGGTGTTTGTAAAACAAAAAATTGAAAATGGAAAAGGAGCGGGGCTGGGGGGACAGGCCGGTAATCCAGAGACGCACCCCCCCAAAAAAAAAAAAGAAAAGGGGAAAGAGGTGCCCAGAATTGGGGGGGCACGGCCGTTAATCGCAGCACTCAGAAGGCAAAAGAAGGCAGATCTGGTGCGGTCAAGCTGTAAACGGGGGAGGAGAGGGATGAGGAGAGAGAGAGTGGAGAGGAGAGGAGAGGAGCTGAGGAGAGGAGAGGCGAGGAGAGTGTGAGAGAGGGGGGAAGGGACGTGAGAGGATGGCGAGAGAGAGAGCGAGGAGGGGGGGGAGGGAGGAAGGAAGGAAGGGAAAGAGAGGAAGAGAGGGCTAGGGAGGGAAAGAAAAGAAGAAGAAAGAAAAAGGGGGGGGAGAGAGAGAGGAAAGGGATGGAAGGAATGGAGGAAAGGAAAGGAAAGGGGGGGTGAAAATAAACAGGCNAGAAGAGAAACACTTCTCTAAGATGCCAAATACATTTTGTTAATAGATTCCTCTAAGTACTTCTTAAAGTGTGTGGCATAACTGACTAAAAGCCATGATTGGAAAATTTCTATTTCTCTTGGCTTAATGAAGTAAAAAGCAAAGTTTGCATATTTCAGCTACAGCATTCTCAAAACAGTGAAAACAAAGTCACCTCAAGAAGATGCAGAGATGGGTTTACAGAAAACACTTTCCAATGCAATAACATACTGCAGATCCTCTTCCTGTGCCAACTGAAGCATGAAGAGCTCTCTCTCTCTCTCTCTCTATCTCTCTCTCTCTCTCTCTCTCTGTCTCCCTTTGCAGTTTAGCACGCACAACCCACAGAAAGACTACTTAAATATACATCTTCAGGTCTTTTTTTTTATGCATCTCAGGCGTCTTAGCCTCTCTCGCATGTTACCCATCCTTCATGGTAAAATAGGCATTGTTAGTCTCGATTTCTAGTTCCTAGGAAAGTTTTAAGTGATTTTCCAAAGGACCTACAGAAAATGGTTAGCGTCCATCTGAAATAAGAACTTGTTTTTCCACTATTGAAAGGTCCTCTAGACATTAAGTTTCTTAAGGATACTTGGATTCATCTGGTCACCTTATGAATTAAAGAAGAAATTGTTATCTCTAGAAGAAATGATTGGAAAAAAAAACAAATCAAAGGTTTTAACCAAGCACCAAGACCTGCTCCGTATAGAGCAAGCTTCCTAGGATATAATATATTGTGTAATAGTTCAAAAACTAAGTTTTTCAAAAGAACCAGGTATGTAGATATTTCAATTAAAACTTTTATCTGCTAGGAAGGCTAGGGATATTGTGGCCAGGAAATCACCAAGCTTCTGCTTCTTTAATGCCAGAAGCATTCCATTTGTAGCTCATTCTCTGAGCTGAAAGATTTCCCTTCCTGTGACTATGATCCAGGATAAAAAAAGCATCAGCAACCTATGAAAAGACCACAGTGCATACAAGTGATAGATCAGAGGCGCAAGGTCCAGGCTCTTAAGAGAAGGCATTTCCAGTGCTATAGTAACACAGAAAACTACTGTTCTGCAGACTACACTGAAATAGAGCAAGGACAATGAATACCACGTAAGCCAGTCCTTAAACATGGCATTTTGAACTCTACTTCCCTATTGTCATTCCTGATAATTTAATTTAGTGAATGTGGACATCAAGTCAGTTATCATAAAGGAGCTTTTAGAAAGATCTTTGCCCATATCCAGAATCAGGAAGCCAAAAGGGTCAGTACTGCCTTTGATGAAATAGTGTTGACAACAATAACCCAAACAAGCAATAGTGAAATCAGTATAAAGTCTCCACCAGTCCGGTAGGGACTGCCCTACCAAAACAAAGTTGGAGATAAGAATTATGTTTCTTAATGAGAAACAGCTTCTCTTTATAGCCTTGTTTCAAACCTGACATTTTTTTTTATGAAGTCTAGAACTACTTGGATAATATATAAAAATACTTCTGAAAAAAGGTTTTGAGCAAAAAGCAGCCTTCATGGCAGTCTGTGCAGAGGTCAATACATTAATTTTAAAAAACAGTTTCCTCTCTGCCACTGGGTCATCTTCGCGAAGTGGCATTTCTGTGGCTCATCCGCATAAATAACTGTGGCATATAGACGAAAGCATGAGAGTGTTGCATCGTTACTCGATAGCTTCTAGTACCTAGACAGGTGTTTTCAAGCCCATTTCTGGTGCTCTGCTGAGACAGACCAATCCTTCGGGTTGGTCTGACGTCTCTGCCAATTTTCCAGCGCCACCTATGGTGATTCTGTACATACAGATTAACGATTCCTCTAGTTCCAATGGATGCAATGCCTTCTGACCTCCTCAAGGCATTGCATGTCAACCTCACCGATCACACAACAGGTGTGTAATACTTAGCGACCTCCCAGTAGCGTAACACCTCATACTCTTTCATTATAATTACCATACTCAGTCAATAATTTAATATAAAAGTGAAATGTTCATCTGTAGTAAAGGCGTATTTGTGAAGGCTTGAATATAAGCCTCACTCAAGGATCTCGCAGAAGAAAGGAAAACCTAAGCTGTGATCATGTAGTGTGACGTTTGCTTGCTCTATTCTGCACTGTTCTGGGTAGATTACCACTGAGCCCTTCAAGAACCCTTTCATAATCATTCAGCTGCCTCTGTAAACCTCCATCCATGAACATTCAGAGACCTTCAGGCAGTGTCCTAGTCTCTTGTAGCCACCCTCCCTGGTAAATTTCACTATAGGCTTTCCAGACTTTTCCCTCCTTCCTGTAACATATACACACATGAGACGTCTCTTCTCTTCTACCTTTGCCAATCGGAGTGTTCAAAATGCGCTCCTTTGCTGGCAATTATCTCTATGTGTTTGACTTGGGAATATTGTAGTGCATTTTTAGCTTCTCTTTACCCCAAAACCATGGACCTGGCTGACCTCCTTTAATCTTAGCCAGGGTGGTATTCATGTTGAACGGAATATTTTTCAGCCAGTGTAAATCAAGAGCTCGTTCCAATAGGGATACATCTTCTATTGTTGATAGCTTATGTGTGACTCGACTCTTTTTCTGTCTATCCACTTTTTACTCATGCTCATGAAGGGAGCATTTCTCGTGTATGGTCTTAGCTTGTTGGTAGGGACTATTTCGGTGGCGGAACAGGCGGCAGGATTATATTTAACAATAGCTGTGCATGGTATCTCTTCTGATTAAGTGAGTAAGAAAAGAAATCATATTAATTACGCATATAGATCGTGCATTCGAGCCCACATTAGTACACTTCCCGCGCAAGTGGCCGCTACATAGTACTCGAGGTCTCAAGTGAACGCTATGCTCTTTGTCTCTTTGCGCTTTCTCTCCAGTGCGTTTCCTCCCTACATTGCACTTTTCCATATGTCGGCTTCGGTGTTACCCACTCTTTACTACTTTCCCCTCCTTCGTCACTATGTGTTATGCATGTCGTTTCCCTCCTTTCTCCCCTCACACTCTCTTACTCCTCTCCTAGCAGCTTCTCTCTCCTCTCTTCTCTCGCTCTCTTTTCTTTCTTGCCCATCCCAGGTCCTCTACTGTCTCCTATTGGCTCCTCAGTCACATTGTTAAATTATTTTAAAGTGGTTTTTGATTTGCATTTCCCTTCTCATCATCCTTGCCTCTCCTTCATGTCTACTGCTACTTTTAGCTGACAGCTGTTACGCTCTTCTCTTTCACATGAGTATTTTCTTCGTCCTCTTGCTATTTCCTTTACATCTACTCCCTCTGTGCACGTCGTCTGCTCCTCAACTGCTTACTCTTCTCGTTCTCTCTCTCCTCATTATCTTTGAGTTCTAGCGTCCTTCACATTTATGTCTCTGCTCTTTCTTCCGTCTCTTCTTCGTACGTATGCTTCTCTGACTTGTCCTCTCTCTAGTATCTTCTTGCATACTACCTTACCAATCTCGTCCTCCTTTTGCTCAGCCTGTATACTCTCTGCCATTGAAGGCTTTTCCTCCTCTTCCCATTCTTTTTTTTTTTTAAAGGCGTGCACCACCAGGACCTTGCTTGTTTTTTCTTTTGCTTTCCTCGTCCTCTTCCTTTTACCTCACGATACGCTCTTTCTCTGAGTGCAGCCTCTTTTTGGACTGATTGTATCATGTCTGGTTCTCCCCACTGTGTTGTCGCTGATTGTTTGGATTCTTCTGTGTATCTTCTGTTTGCCGCATGCTGTTAGTCTTGAAGGAGGCTTCCAGTGTGCCACAATAATGTATAAGAATAGAATCTAAGCATGCCATGACATAATTTTCATCTCACTCATGCTCGAAGATGATGTATGTTTCTTTGACGAATCTTCTACTTATGATACTATACTGAGAGATCAGGCATGAGAGAATGGAGCTCTCTATGCACAGAATGGATAGAGATTACCAGGTTAGACAAGAATCGTCTTTGGCAGGCGTAAGGAGGTGTGCTTAGTGATATTTCAATTTAACTTGCTGTTGCTCTCCCGACTGGTGTGGTGTGGAACGTGAGCCCTTCGTTTTACAGGCTCATCTATCGTTGTGCTAATGCTTTAACCGCGAGCAAAGCTATCATCATACTATGCGCAGTAATCTAGAGAGAAGTAGTAGTATTAGTGCCTCATTATCTTAGGGACTTTCCTCAAGATAGATACAAAATACATACAAGGAGCGCTACAAGATCGCATTCATCAGTTGCTATATATTTAAGAATACTTGTATTATAAGAACACGGTATGGGACTAGAGAAGTCACTGATAGTCACTCTCGCAGTGAGGTAGGCAGCACCTTAAACCTGCTTTCTGTGTCATAATGGACCTGTGGTTTCCTCAATTTCTAGAATTCCAAACTACAGTGAGAGCTAACAACTTCCATAATATCCACATTGCCAGTGAGATTCAAGGAACACGTTCTTCTGAACTTCCTCAGGATTATATTGAACATCCTGCGCGGTGATTCATCTCTTGAACCGTATCTTACATGCATTCAGAACATATAAGTGGTACTCTTATACTCCACTATCACACTAATTCATAATATAAATACAAAAGATCAAATTTATTTATACTATTAAGGACTGATAGTTTTTTTAATGGAGCTAGCCTTTGAATCTACAAAATTCTGAATTTAATGGCCTAATGATTATGGATATCTATCTGACTAAGAAGAAACATCCTTCTAACACTACATATCCAACTATGCGTCCTTCTCGAAGGTGTTTTCAAAACCCAAATAGCGAGCTCACCCAGGATTAACTTATAAAAAAACAATAAATATACATAGCAGGACACAGCAAAGCGCATTTGAGATTCTTTGGGCTTCGGCGAACGACATCGCCTTATAAGTCATCCATGAATATACCACCCTCTGCGAATCCATCGTAAGGATGCATCCGGGCTAGAGGCTAATAAGCTCCAGCATGTCTAGATACCACACATCTCTTCATGAGAATTTTCTCTGAGACCAGTGGTCGCAGGACGAGGCAATAGATGGACGGTTCGCTACAAGAATCTAATGTAGAACAGCCAAGGGATCTCTCGCAGAGGAAGGTAGGCAGTCTAGGGAGACACTGACTCAAAAATACAAAAAAAAAAAAAAATTTTAATTGTTACAGAGTAGAAAAGAATGTGGAGTCAGGAGTCTAAGATTTGTCTCTGGAAAAACTCGTGTCCTGCATATATGATGCCTCTTGCTGTAACTTAATATGGCAGAAGTGGCAAAGGACTTGTTCTTGGGCTATTCATGAGAATAGAATTCTCCCATATCATGTCTGAAAAGCTCCACCATTCAATGCCACCACACGAGATTTTCAACGTGTAAATTTTAGAGGACACCAATATTCAGACCATAGATTTAAAAATTAGGAAAAGGAGGGGCTGGAAGAGGATGGTAAGCAATAAGTAAGCAATGAATGACCCAGACGGTATTAAGAGCGCTGAAACGCGCTCTTACAGGTAGGACCACAAGGCGTTACGATCCCCAGCACCACACAATTCATGCGAGCCAGAGGAACCGTGCTGATAACTCCAATTTCCAAGGAAACATTCAGTTTCCAGGGGAAGTCGAGACCCTCTTCTGAACTCCGCCGGATGTGCATGACAACGGTAAGTTTCCTTGTTCACGCATGTGCACAAACTGATATGCAGACAGTACATTTCATACACATATCGTGAAACTAAAGATTAATAAAAAGAATATAAAAACAAAAAATAAAATTTTTTTGAAAAAAAAAAAACTTCAGCCGAGTATGGTGGCTCACTGCCTTTAATCCTAGCACCCCCCCCCCCAAAAAAAAAAAGAAAGAAAAGACAATGTGCCAAGCCTATCTGTGGAGTGTCTACCGCCTATATAATTTTTACAGCCAACTCAGAACGGCAAAAGTCAGGCAGATCTCTGTGAGTTCAAGGCTAAATACCGGGTGAGAGAGGAGAGAGAGATGAATCGGAAATTAGACTGAAGATGAATGAGAAGAGGAATCACCACCAGAAAGAATGATACAGAGAGAGAGAAAGTGTATAGAATGGGAGAGAGATGAGAATAAGAAGGAGGCGAGGAAGGATCGATGCAGGAAGCGGAGAGAGAGGAAGGAGGTCAGACGGGTGGGGACAGTGAAAAGTATAAAATGTATATTTCCTTCCCTACCAGTACTTAACAAAGAACAATAGGAGGAAAATGTGGAAAATAAAAACAGGCTATTAAAACAAGCTTTAAAGTACCGCAAGTAAAATTAATACGATCCAAGATGGTAACTGGTCAAGGGTGTATTATTAAATGTGTAACCCAAGCTAGGCAGGATCAGGCTGATGTTTACACACGAGAGATGTTTAGGTAAACTGAATTCCTGCTGGAAAATAGGGCCACGTTAAACTTCTAGAAGAAGAGACCTATCATAGGAAACAACTGACAGGCTGGATCCTTCCTAATTTTAGCCCCTACTTGTTAAATTTATTTTGTAACCTCAAATTAATATTAGCCTTTTTTTTTAGGTCTTTTAGAGACAGGGTCTCCCTGATAGCCCCAGCTGTCCATGAGAAGCTCACTCTTGTAGACCAGGTGCCTTGAAACTCACAAAGATCCGCCTTGCCTCTGACTCCCAAGTACAATCATATTTAGTTGCTAGAGGAAAAAAACAGCGTCTAAAGTGATGCCAGACAATTTGCCCGGGCTACTCTTAGAACATTTTAAGAGCAACCATTTAAGAATTCAACTCTAGAAGATAATCCGATACGTTGAAGCCTTGTTTCCTAGGTCATCTTTAGTACACAAATATAAGTTTAGTAACAGCAAAAAAAAGTGAAGTTCATTCTCAACAACCATATTTTATTTACTGACTAGGTTTAGAAGGGAGAGCGATAAGCTACTTACTTCGTTAACAAATAATGTTCCAGCTTTTTGGTGGTGATAGGGTTTGGTATTGGGGGGGGAGTGTTTGTTGTGGTTCGTTGTTACTTTATTTGTTCTCTTTCTTGAGAGAGAATGTTCATCTCTGTAAGCCCCAAGCCAGCACTTGTGAACTCACTATGTAGACAACAGGCTGATACCTTGAACTCGCAGAGAATCTAGCCATGGGCCTCTGCCTCCTGCCTCTGTCTTCTACCTCCTCACCTCTCCACCCCGTCTGCCCTCTCTAGCCCCCTCTTGTCACCTTCTGCCCTCTTCGCCCTCTGCACTTCTCTACAGCCCAGATTACATGTGATTTAAGGCATTAACAACACCTACACTAATCATGGTAAACAAGTGGTTTTTGTGGTATCTTTCCTGTCATATTTTCACATTTTTGTCCTATTTATTAAAGCTGTGATTTTCTGAAGGGGAGTACCTGTTTCGGTAGAGTTCACTTCAGGACTTATAATATATTTATTTCTGGGAAATTAATGTATGCTTGACCAACAGGATGAAGCTCAATGTTAAGCTAATCTCAAGAAATATTGCATTTAAATAAAAAGGATGCTAAATAAATAAAACATAAACACATGTAAAAAAACAAAGGCTCTTGAAACCGGGCGTATCGAAAGAGTTAGAAAAGCGACACGCCTTTAATCCTAAACACTCAGGAAGCAGAGGCAGATCAGAGATCCTTTAGTGCAGTTCAAGTGCCAGCCTGGCTCTACAGAAGTTTAAGTTCCAGGTCAGCCTGGGCTACAGGAGAACCTGATCTTGAAAAAACCACAAACAAAAAAAAAAAAAAAAAAAAAACAAGGCTCTGTAATAAATAGCCAGGCATGGTGGTGCACACATTTAATCCCAGCACTCGGGAGGCAGAGGCAGGTGGATCTCTGTGAGTTCAAGGCCAGGCCAGCCTGGTCTACAGAGCAAGCTCCAGGTCAGCTAGGACTGAAGGGAGACCCAATAAATTGATGTTAATGAAAATGTGTAAAGAAAAGTCTTATACAGGAACCTAACCCCATTCCCTAGGAGCTATGATTTAGTGTTCAGTAATTCAATGTTTGTTGCAGCTTTTCAGAAGATAATTACCTAATAACAAGAATGGACTGTTTGTAAAAGGGTAGATAAGTATAAAGACTGCGTATTGAGGAAACCTTAGTCCTTCCTTATAGCCCTTCCTTATAGTTGGACACAGAAAGAAGCCAAAGATAAAGTAAGCCAACAGAACTATTATCAAGGACCTTAACTGCCCTTCTGCAGTACTCTTCTGATCTTGTGTCATAGTATTTGCATATGCATCTAATTGCCTCATGCATGATGATGAATCAGGGTGGTGGTGCCACATGGTGAGGACATAGATTAATGTTTTCTTGCGGGGGCTGGAGAGATGTCTCAGCAGTTAGGAGCATTGGCTGCTCTTGCAGAGGACCAAGGGTTGGGTCCTAACACCCACATGGTAGCTAACAACCCTCCTTAACTCCAGTTCCTGGGGATCAGACACCATCTACCATCTTCTGACTTCTGCAGGAACTGCACAGTGCAGATCCACTTACCTGCATGCAGGCAATACACTCATATACATAAAAGAAAAATAATGAATAAAATGTTTTTAAATTAAAATTAAAAAAAATGTTTTTCTTTGTGCGGGGCCACATTGTTCACTGCATTACGTGTATGATCTCCTTTCCTTTATTTCTGTAGTCACGTGAAGTAGATAGAAAGTGGTACCCCCATTTTACAGATAAGAAAATTGACAAAGATGTTGAGTGTTTTGCCCAAGAACATACATCTGTGTGGCAGTGCTAGCCCTAAAATACTCAACACTTGGGAGCCTGTTTTCTTTCAAATTTACCATTCTGTCTTTTATATCTCCATCGAATTAAGTAGGTCTTCAAAGATCAAGTTGAAAGAATATGATAATGTCTTTACCGTGGTGGTCCCTACTCATAATCATTCATGATTACCTGTTTCAGTAAAGTTTCTCTTAGTATTTTTTCTTTTTTTGCTTTTTGGTATTTTTGAAACAGGGTCTCCCTTTAGTCCTAGCTGGCTTGGAGTTCACTCTGTAGACCAGGCTAGCCTTGAACTCACAAAGATCTGCCTGCCTCTGCCTCATAAGTGCTAGGATTAAAGGTGTGTGCCACCATGCCTAGCTCTCTTAGTATTTAAAGAACATTTAAATTCAATCCTAAAGTCCAGCTGGGACTAAAGGGAGACCCTGTCTCAAAAAAATACCAAAAACAAATAAATTCAACCCTAAAATGAAAAAAAAAAAAAACCCTGTTTTTATAGTGTAAAATGTTATATCAAGCAAATGGTCTACAGTGGTTATTTTTAATTGTGCTAATGAAAAATCATGCAAGTC
Source organism: Rhizomys pruinosus (assembly GCA_009823505.1). Classification (NCBI taxonomy): domain Eukaryota; kingdom Metazoa; phylum Chordata; class Mammalia; order Rodentia; family Spalacidae; genus Rhizomys; species Rhizomys pruinosus. The sequence goes on along the minus strand of VZQC01014626.1, from coordinate 847,552 downwards.
ATAGCTCATCTTTTGGCTAGAATGTGATTCTTTTTTCTTAATGATTTCTACTTTTTAGTCTTTAGATACAAAATGTGAGTCTTTGTTGATAAATTCTGTAATGTCTAAATCTAATCTAAAATTGTAGAATTTTATATATTTGAGGCCAGAGCAAGGCCTCATTTTCTCTGCATTCCCATTATACATGTATCTTCCCTATAATTTTCCACAAATTTTAGAATTTCTCTACTGAAGAGAGGAAGGCTAGAAGGTAGACTCCAGCTTTGTAATGTATGGGCATATAACTGAATCCTGGTGACCAGTTTGTGATCCAGGTCTTATAAGTGAAGAAAAAGCCCTTAGGACCAGGTCTGGTAGTATACACCTTTAATATCTATATATCCCCCCAACTGTCACAGCACTTGTGAGGCAGAGGCAGGCAGATCTCTGTGAGTTCAAGGCCAGCCTGGTCTACATAGTGAGTTCTGGTCTACATAGTGAGTTCCAGGCCAGCTGGGGCTACAGGAGAGTTGGGGCTACAGGGAGACCCTATCTCAGAGAGAGAGAGAGAGAGAGAGAGAGAAAGGGAGGGAGGAAGGAAGGAAGGAAGGAAGGAAGGAAGGAAGGAAGGAAGGAAGGAAGGAAGGAAGGAAGG
>VZQC01014626.1:789705-844595 GCA_009823505.1 Rhizomys pruinosus | reverse complement strand
ATATATATATTACATATATATATATATATATATATATATATATATGAGTATGGATTTGTACATGTGAGCACAGTGCCCATGGAGGGGCCAGCTTCTCCTGAAGCTCAAGTTATAGATATTTGTGAGCCTTCTGGTGAGGGTGCTAGGAACTGAATTGGGGTCTTCTGCAAGAGACAGATGTGCTCTTCACCACTGAGTCATCTTTCCAGCCCTTGTAGACCTATATTCTCATCTAGAATTTGGAATAGGAACACAGTCTAATACCAAGACTCTGAAGAATGTTTTGAGCCACACTGGAAGACTTGTTAGATTACAACCTCTGCAACCTAAAGGTGAATGCTAGACAGGTTCCCTCAGTCCTCATTCAAGATAGAAATCTAGCTATTGAGAATCTTACCTCTAAGTAGCAGAAAGGAAGCCACATTTTATTTTGATTCAATTCCTTTTTAATACATTCATTGCATTCTTCAGTAAGTCAGTGGGTATTTATTGAGTTCCTTCAGGGTACAAAGTAATACTTTGGTTGAGCTATTGAGTTTGAAATATTAATCACATTATTAAACCAAAACCAAATCCCTGAGTAGTTGAAAGTGCTGTTCAAGTTGTCATGATACACTTCCTGTAGACTGTATTTCTGTGATGACGGGCTTTTACTTTATAATATATGTTCCCTCTTGGACAGGAACAAAAGTTCAGTTAAATAACTGAGGTGTTATATTTTACCACAGTGAAGTCTTGAAGTGGTCCTTGATCATCAGCTTTTTTCCTGTTCAACTGTTGAAGGATTGTATCGTAATCACATCATCTGAGTAATTTAAGAATTTTGGACATTGTTGCTGCCAAGTCTAGGGTAAAGAATAATACTTGTCTTTCCCTCTTTGGCATTAGTTTAAATTGGACAGGGAAAGAAAGGGTATTATTGTTGCTTCTCAAATCTCAACTCTGTCCAAAGTACTATGCTCCTGTGAGCTAACAAGGTTCCTTGACATCATCAACACAGTTTGTGAAGGAAGCATGTACTCTACAAATTTTGTTTCCATTGTTTACTAATCTTTTCCAGGTTTCTCTGTTGACTTCTGCAGTAAATCACCTCAAAGCCAATGTTAAGTCAGCTGCAGATTTAATTAGCCTGCCAACCACTGTAGAAGGACTTCAGAAGGTAAGTGTTGTACATGGGCACTAAGGTTAACCTACTGCTGCACTTCTGACTTTTCTCTTTGAAAGCCTGGCATTTGAAATTGGCTGCTCCAAGACAGCAGTAATAAAGTATACCATTCTATTCTAAAGAGGTCAAAACAACTTGGGCTTTAATTTGCAAAAAGTTACTTTAACCAGGGCTTCTCTGACTTTTAATTTGTCTCTCTAAGTTCCAGAATGCTCTGCTGGAACTGTGTTAGCATATTTGGGTTTACTTATCAGTTTGTCATTTACAGTGTCTTCATGAAAGCAAATCAGTACCTGAGAGTTGCCCTAAATCTCTGCTATTTTGATTGCTCAGCTAGGATATTTGTTTTTCAAGATGATCTAAAGCAAAGGGGAAAATAAAAAATTTAACAAATGAGTATAAATAAAGGATTTTCAAGCATTCTTACTGGATATATATAAACTTCCTTTAATTACTTTAGAAACAATTTGGTATTACCGTCTTTTAAAAACCATACATTGGGGCTGGAGAGATGGCCTAGCAGTTAAGAGCATCGACCGCTCTTACAGAGGACCCGGGTTCGATCCCTAGCACCCACATGGCGGCCGAGAACCATCTGGAACTCTAATTCCAGGAGAACTCCAGTTCCAGGGGAATCCGACACCCTCTTCTGACCTCTGCAGCATCGCACAACATGGGTGCACAAACCTGCATGCAGATAGTACATTCATACACATACAGAAAATAAATTAAAAAAAAATTTTTTTTTTTTTAATAAAAAGCATACATTATAGGTTGGGGGGATAGTGCAGCCGTTTAAGGCTGAGGCTAAGAACTGCACACACACAAAAAAAAACACACATTATGTATAGCAATATAGTTTACATATTAAATAACACTATCATAAAATAACTTGATATAATTTTAAACAGAAAGAAAAAGATTTTTTTTTTTTGGATTACAGAACTTCTCAGAGATCAAACCTAAAAAGAAAATCACTTTTTCTTTTTTTTTTTTTATTTTTAAACACTTTTTTTTTCTTTTTTTTTTTATGTGTATGAGTGTACTGTCTGCATGTAGGTTGGTGCACCTGTGTCGTACAATGCCACAGAGGTCAGAAGAGGGCATCAGATTCCCCTGGAACTGGACTTAAAGATGTTCTTAGCCACCACATGGGTGCTGGGAATCGAACTCAGGTCCTCTGCAAGAGCAGTCGGTGCTTTAACCACTGAGCTATCTCTCCAGCCCCAAAATCACTTTTTCTAAGTGAGTCAATGTGACAAATGTATTCAGTGACTACTCATGTCTAATTCCAGTTGTACTGATGGACAATAGAATTAAATAAGAAAGCCCAGCTTTCACAGTTACTGCTTCTGCTAAATGTTTATATATAAGTCTTTTAAAACAATTCACTTGTAGGTATAAACAACATAGACCCTATGACCTGTGCAAACATTAGCTCAAATTTTCTGTTTACTTGATCCCTGGCATGCAGACAAGCCAGATGGATGACATTCAGGAATGCTTAGAGCTGAATGAGGAGACCACACAGAGAATGGAAAGGAAAACAGAGTTCTGGGTTGTAAAACACAAGAGCTTCATCAATCTCGCAAGCAGGAAATGAAGGATTCAGGAATAGACCCTCTCACAAGTAGATATTAAATTCCCTTGGCTTTTTTGTTTTTTTTTTTTTTTTTTTTTTTTTTTTTTTTTTTTTTATGTCCATTTTGTGGACAGTAATCTTACCCTGGAGCCCCGCCCTGCTGTCGCTGCTGGGGCTTCTGAACTCGCCATCCTGTAAGACCATGGCTGGCCGTTGAACTCACAAAGATCCTCCCTGCCTCTCTGCCTCGCCTCCAAGTAACTTGGATTAAAGGGGTGTAATGCCAGGCCTTTCATTGGTGTCTCAGGAGCAGCTGGAGCTACAGGGAGACCGTGTCTCGAAAAAGACAAAAAAAAAAAAAGGTGTGTGCCACCAAGCCCGGCAAATCCTTGGCTTTTAAAAGCTGGCATGTGACATTTGATTATGTATGGTGCTCTGTCTGTAAACATCTAAGTTGTTATACAGAGTAAACTATAAATAAAGATAAACTTAATATTTTATAACCACAACATTGTGTGTTCAATCCGTATAATTTGCTACTTGTCCAATATTGTCATCTGCTTTCTACATTTAAATATAAAAGGTTGGGACAGTTTTAATGAGACCAGATTCTTGCCATTGTCCCCAAGGGTCAAATAGGAAAGTGGTCTGTCGCCTTTAGTGCAGAAGCATCTTTGCCAGCCTTGCATCAGAAAAGAGGGCTGGAGAGATAGCCTGCGGTTAAGAGCACCGACTGCTCTTGCAGAGGACCTGGGTTCAATCCCCAGCACCCACATGGCGGCTAAGAACAGTCTGTAACTCCAGTTCCAGGGGAATCCGAGACCCTCTTCTGACCTCCGCAGCATTGCACGACACGGGTGCACAAACCTACATGCAGACAGTACATTCATACACATACAATAATAAATAAAAATTTAAAAAAGAAAAGGAACTGACTTGTTCTTGCTCTCATTAATTCAATAAACATTTGTGGAGCTTTCTCCAGTGTGTACCAGGCACTTTGCAGTTGGTAGGAATACTAGCTTCAGTGTTTTGTTCCAGGATTTACATGGTCTGTCAGCTGTTTCCCCACCACCACGCCCCCCAAAATTATCCCTAAACAAGGGCTTACTATCTTCCTGTGTCCTATTGGGCTCATATATCCAGCCAGTGAGGATTCTGTAACAGTAGGTGTCTTTGAATGCCTGTGGCTTTTACAACAACAGAGCTTATATAGCATACCAACTTAGAGACTTCTACCCCAAATGTCTTTTTGCAAGTCCAGACATTGATAATGCTAGGCATTGCTTTAATTGCACACAGCTCCTTATTTGACATGGTAAGTCACCCCAAATACCTTGCTTTATTTTACATCATATAATTTTTTGAGAGAGGAGATAAATCAATTGCATTGTCCATTATTATGTTATACAAAAATCTACAAGTAATAGATTTGTCCAGAAAAGGAACCAAATGAATTATAAATGGGACTGTGACAGCAATAATTTAATCTTCCTTTTTTCCCCCATGATATTAGGATGACAACCATTTCAAAACTCGTATCTTATGTCAGGGTGGTTTTTGTTTACTGGCCAAAGCTCACCCTTAAAATTAAGCCCCTTTGACAAAGTTTTGAGGTCTTTAAGAAAGGTAGTGTATTCTTGGTGCCCATCCCTCGGTGTGCAAGGGAGTCTACCCAGCCCAGTCCAGGGAATCTAGACTGAGTGTGTAGTTCTTACCTTTCCATTCAGAGACACCAGTGGCCTGAAAGCTAACTTCCTTGATAAAGAAAATGTCACTCTTGGCCTCTTCTTATCCAGTCTTATCTTCTGAATACATCATGTAATTTTCTCTTTTTATTTATTTTGATGTGTTTGAGTATTATGCCTACCTGTATGTAAGTACATCTGTGTTGTACAATGCCTGAAGAAGACAGAAAAGGGCTTTGGATTCCCTGGAACTGGAGTTGTTAGCTACCACATGGGTGCTAGAAATTGAACCTGGGCCCTCTGCAAGAGTAGCCAGTGCTCTTAACCACTGAGCCATCTCTCCAGCCCAAATTTTCTTTTTTAATATTGAAAGTGTCTCTTATTTTCTTGGATTCCTATATCAGTGTAATTAAAAAATTGCCATGGGGGCTACCTCAGTTGGTAGCTTGCTTACCTGCTATGCACAAAGCCCTAGGTTCCATCCCCAGCACCACAAAATGCTAAGTTGAGGCCATCCTGGGCTATATGAGAGCCTGTCTCAAAAAAAGTAAAGTAATAAAATAGAAATTTAAAATCTTCATTAAAAATACTGATGTCAGGGGGCTGGAGAGATAGCCTAGTGGTTAAGAGCACTGACTGCTCTTGCAGAGGACCCAGGTTCGATCCCCAGCACCCACATGGCGGCTGAGAACCATCTGTAACTCCAGTTCCAGGAGAACTCTAGTTGCAGGGGAGTCTGACACCCTCTTCTGACCTCCGCGGCATTGCACGACACGGGTGCACAAACCTACATGCAGATAGTACATTCATACACATAGAAAATAAATAAATTTAAAAAATATATATTAAAAAAAAATACCGGTCAGCATGAACTAAAGGGACAGAACCCATCAAATAGTAACATTTTTTTGGATGTTCCCTTAGGACAGGGATTTTTTTTTTTTTTTTTTTCTTCCGTCTTTTTGAGACAGGCTCTCTATGTAGCCCCAGCTGGCCTGGAACTCACTATGTAGAGCAGGCTGGCCTGGAACTCACAGAGATCTTCCTGCCTCTGCCTCCCGAGTGCTGGGATTAAAAGCATGCACCACCACGCCCTGCAGGACAGGATTTTTTTAAAAGATGACTTCTGAGTTGTGTCTACAGTATACTTGGGTTCTTTAGGCCTAACAAAAGCAAAGTAGCTGTCCATACCTAACTCTTCTTAGTTCATGACATAATATAGCTGCCAGGTGGAGTGTTTCCTTAAACTGTACACTGCTGATTACTTAGAGCCAAAGATTATCCCCACCCAATTTTGCATAAAAGTCATTGCTTGACATCCCCTACTGGTGATATCTGACAACATTGGCCCTGGCTGTCTGCTTCCGTACAGCAGTGTTGACAGGTATTTAAGGGGGGTTGGGAATCATTATCTGCAGATCCCAAATTTTATTTTCTTTTTTTTTGGTCTTTTCGAGACAGGGTCTCCCTGTAGCCCCAGCTGTCCTGGAACTCACTCTATAGACCACGCTGGCCTTGAACTCACAAAGATCCGCCTGCCTCTGCCTCCCAAGTGCTAGGATTAAAGGCGTGCGCCACCACGCCCAGCTAGATCCCAGATTTTATAAACCAATATATTTTCCTTTAGGAAAACTTTTTTTTTTTTGTCTTTTTGAGACAGGGTCTCCCTTTAGTCCCAGCTGGCCTGGAGCTCACTATGTAGACCAGGCTCGCCAGTATCTGCCTGCCTCTGCCTCTTGAGTGCTGGGATTAAAGGTGCGTGCCACCACGCCCGGCCTAAGACAGTTCTTAGCGCCATGTGAGGTGAGTGCTGGGAATTGAACCCGGGTCCTCTGCAAGAGCAGTCAGTGCTCTTCACCTCTGAGCCATCTCTCCAGCCCCAGGAAAACTTTTAAATTGAGAAAATAGCTTGATATTTTTTATTATGTATAAAATATTCATATAAGGTAGTGGTTGCCTGAGGATAAGGAAAGGGGAATTCAGAGATGTTTCTGGGGTGATTAGTGTTTTCATTATGGTAATAGTTTCACAAGTTTACTTGTGTCACATAATCAATTATATATCATGAATATGTGTAGTTTATTACATGTCATTTATATACTGTTAAAAGGGAAAATTGATGTTCCTTCGTGTTTCTATTCAGAGTGTAGCTTCCATTGGCAATACTTTAAACAGTGTCCATCTTGCTGTGGAGACAATACAGAAAACTGTGGATGAACACAAGAAAACCTTGGGATTACTGCAGAATGCTATGGTAAGGAAATCTGCAAATGTTACAGGAAGGCAGCATGCTCCTGCTTACGTTTTTCTGTATAGGAATTATGATACCAACTTTCACTGAGCTGAGCAGACCCTACTAAAAGATCTAACAAACAATTATACTCATTGGTCCGAAGTCTGTAGCTCAAACAGGGTAGACAGAATTGAAAGCAGGGTCTTTCGCAAACATGGTATTAAAAGAGATACCAATAAAACATAGTTCTTAAAGATGAGAAAGTAAGGTATGAAGTCGAAAAGAAAGAAAGAAAGTGGAAAATTGTTTCATCTGTTGCTGCATAACAAACCACTTCAAAGCAAGTTATTGTTTCTCAATATTCTGAGCATCAGGAATGTTTTTTATGCCCTGAAGTACCGAGAGACCAAGGGAAGAGATGATCTGGATAGAGAAAGGTCATCTTGGATGTTCCAGCTCCAGCCAGGTTTGAGTACAATGCAGCCATATGTATGATCTCAGGCTATACCCTCCACTGTCCTCCACAGCTGAGCACAATAAATCCACGGAATATTAAGAAATAATGCATTTTTGTTATTTTTAGCAGCAACAAATAGCTAAGATGGAATCAAAGCTCTGCCGTGCCCAGCAAGTGTTTTTATATGTTTTTAGTCTCCTAATGCTGCAGATAACAACCCTCCACAGTCATCCAGAAGTCATAATCACTTTGTAATAGCTCCTTGAAGGATGTAGGAAGGTTTTTCTAAGGGGGGGGGGGAGCACAGCCCTTGCTATCTTGCTAGGGAAACAAGTTATATGTACATGAATCCAGGACAATTTAAGTACATAGTTCTATAGCCTCCCTCAAATTTCCAAATCTGACCCACATGCTCTTTGCAAGTTTAGGAATTCAGAGTCTAAACTTGGCAGTTAGTATAAGGAACCATCACTGTAATCAGAGAGCTCCAAGGAAGGGGTTTATTTCTCTTCAGAATCTGCACTCATGGTTTAGTCCTTGTGGGACTAACCCAAGGGGAGGTTTTAATGTAGACGTCCAGATCCCTGGCTTCTAGGCACATCAGCCATTGAAGACTTCTGTGACCCAGAATCATAAAGACATCTCCAACTCATTAATTCCTTTATTTGATCATTCTTCTCAACTAATTAACTGTTTCCTAAAATGCTTTTTCCTATCTGAAAGTTTTCTGAGTCCTAGATCCATGAATATTGCATAGTTTTCTCTTTAATTTTATCTTCAGGTTTTTTTTAGTTTTTTTTTATTAATTTTATTTATTTCTGTATGTGTATGAATGTACTGTCTGTATGCAGGTCTGTGCACCTGTGTCGTGCAATGCCGCGGAGGTCAGAAGAGGGTGTCGGATTCCCCTGGAACTGGAGTTCTCCTGGAATTGGAGTTTCAGACGGCTCTCGGCCACCATGTGGGTGCTGGGGATTGAACCCGGGTCCTCTGCAAGAGCAGTCAGTGCTCTTAACCGCTAGGCTATCTCTCCAGCCCCTTATCTTCAGTTTTTATGAAGATTGATAAATGCCTAGGATTTCAGATTTTAAGAACTGTTTTGCTAATTATGTTCTGTTATAAATGAATCTGCCTCTCTTAAACTTCCTGACTACCAATAATAATAGTAATCTTCCCTTTTGCATATTTACTAAATCATGATTATAGACTGTGAAGAAATAAGCCATGTAGTTTTCCCAATAAAGGGTGAAAATATGTGAATATATATGTACATAGATACATATATATGCATTTTATACTTCAGTCTCTACAAAGAGAGACTAGAGCAGCAGGGAGGGAAGGTTAAAAAGTAGCCCTCAAACACAGATCTTGCATGTATTAAGGGAAAACTAATCATGTACACAATCACTGATTATGCCAGTGATTGTGTAATTTCTCTCAGAGTTCAGGTAGTGGGGGAGAAGACAGAAGGTTTCTAGGGAATACATTTCCAATAAGAAACTGAGACAAACAGAGAATAAATGTCTGTGAGGTACCCAGCCCGAAATGACAAATTTACAATGCAGCCTTTATATCTAAGGCTCAGGGAACATGGTGGAACAGGGGGCAGAAAAAATATTACTGAATACACAACAATTTCAATAAAAAACATGCTGGTCATATTAAATAAGCTAAAATCAGTGAGTAAAACCTACATGCTAAATAAAAGAATAAAAAGAATATTACTGAATCTCAACTCTCACCAGTGAAGCCTCCTCATATTAACCCAGAAAGCTCCAACAGGCCAAAGGGCAGAAAGTAGGGGGACTGGAGAGATGGCCTAGCGGTTGAGAGCACCAACTGCTCTTTGCAGAGGACCCTGGTTCGATCCCCAACACTGACATGGTGGCTGAGAACCTTCTGAAACTCCAATTCCAGGAGAACTCCAGTTCCAGGGGAATACAACACCCTCTTCTGACCTCCGTGGCATTGCACGACACAGGTGCACAGACCTGCATGCAGACAGTACATTCATACACAATAGAGAAAAATTTAAAAAAAAAATTTTTTTTTAATATATAAAAAAAACAAAGCGCAGAAAGTAAGAGACAGCAGAATGCTTATCCTTGACTAGAACACCAGTAGCAAATCTCTGACGTCCAAGGCTCAAGGAACTATTGCAGAAGAGGGGGCAGGAAGATTATAAGAGCCAGAAGATGGTAGATGACCACAAGGAAAGTTTTCCAGACATAGGAGCTCCCAGCAATGGTGACAGTATCTAAAGGCCATGCAAGCTCAAGCCAGACTAAATCCCAGCATAGAGATAGGGAAGTGGTTAAGAAGCTCCAACCCTTAAGGGCTGCGATTGGGGTGAATGGTGAAACTACAGCAATATAGACTGGATGCTTATTTGATCAACTTGATTGTACATACAAGCCCTCCCCCAGCTAGATGGTGGGACCCTTGGGCTGTGGGTTTGGGTACAACTGCTTGCAAATTGGGTTTACATGAAGGATGCTTGTACTCATAAATTATTACTTATTGTTAAAAAATGAAAAAAAAAAAAAAAAGAAGTAATAGAAGCTCCAACCTTAACTGAAGAACTGTTGACAGCAGGTACCTACTAGGAGAGCAGGTTTTCTTTGGGGGTGTGACAATAGATAACCAGGCTCTAGTGGATAGACATACTGTATAGCAAAGGACATTTGGGCCACAAACTTGACTCCAAAGAACTTAATATTTATGACAGGATACATGAAATCCAGTGGGGGAGGGGCACTATAGAAGGGGTACAGACAGGGGAAGTAGTCTAAATATTGAAATATGTTGTATGAAATTCACAAAAATTTCAGCTAAAAAGAAATCAATATTTTCCTGGTTGCTTTTAATACTATATTGCGTGGGACACACATAGGGATAAAAAGTACAAATTAGAGCCAGGCGCGGTGGCACACACCTTTAAATCCTAGCACTCAGGAGGCAGAGGCAGGCGGATCTTTGTGAGTTCAAGGCCAGCCTGGTCTACAGAGCGAGTTCCAGGACAGCTGGGGCTACAGGGAGACCCTGTCTCAAAAAGACCAAAAAAAAAGTACAAATTATAGCATCAGTGAAAGGCCATGCCAATGGAATAACATAAAATAAATAAATACATATAGATACACAAAAAAAGAAACTGAGAAGCTAATTAAAAGGATCTTAATTTCCCAAGGTAATCTGGATCTTGCTATCTAGACTGCTTCAGGCTAAGTATCCCCAAAAGTCCATGATACCCTTAGGGTCTTTCAGAATGGTAGTACTGTAGGTTCTTAGGGAATACTTACAGATTTATCTGTGGTCATATCCTGGGGGAGGCAGGGAAACAGGCTACAATGTTCCAGGACCATCCCAGATCGGTTAGGTAGTTAATTGTTGCCTATAGTAATCTGCATTTGTGTTAATATTTCTTAAAGGAGACCAATGGAAGCAACCGGATCTTTCCATCACCTTCAGCTACATCAGAAATCGACAATAGAACCCACAGTGAAAATTCAAAACAGGTACCTTTTTTTGTGTGTGTGTGTGTTTTCGAGACAGGGTCTCCCCATAGCCCCAGCTGTCCTGGAACTCACTCTGTACACCAGGCTGGCCTTGAACTCACAAAGATCTGCCTGCCTCTGCCTCCCAAGTGCTAGGATTAAAGGTGTGTGCCACCACGCCCTGCTCCAAAACAGGTACTTTTTGTCTTGGGAATATAATGGGCTATGGAAGCAGTCTGAGGAGTGTGGACTTAACATTATAGTGCCTGAGCTGGTGCTGCCTTGTGCTTCTAGCCTGCCTGAGAGCTGAGCAAACAATGCGTGTTGGTGTCTTGAGGGTCTCCCTATAGCCCCAGCCTCCTAGCCCCAGTGCTAGGATTAAGGCGTGTTCCACCATGCCCAGCTTAAAGACAGTTCTTAGGCTCCATGTGGGTGTTGGGAATCGAACCCAGGTCCTCTGCAGGAGCAGTTGTCGATCTTAACTGCTGAGTCATCTCTCCAGCCCCGGATCCTATCTCTTCTATGGGACTCTGTGTTCTCCCCTGCATGTCCAAACAATGGGGTAAATTCCTTTTCCCATCTTGAAAGACAGACTGATCAAATTATTCCTGAAAGTCTATGACAAATAGCAATCTAGGCAAGTCAAAGATGGCTGGATAAAGGTTAATGCAAAGTAAAGCCTATCTTGAGTCACAGAAAACTAAGAATGTTAAGAAAGATGCTCTGGTTTGGTTTCTGTAACTATGATAAATATTATGACCAAAAGCAACTTGGGAGAGGAAAGAGTTTATTTCATCTTATCAAAGGAAACGAACATGGGATCTCAAGGCAGGAAACCAGAGGCAGAGAATGAAAAACAAACCCCAGATGAACACTGCCAATGGCTTGTTTCCCCTGGCTTACTCAGCTACACTTTTATTTATATATATATATATATTTTTTTAATCAAATCTAGACCCATGTCCCCCCATCCCCCCATCCCACCAGAGCTCATACATTCTGCCAAACATGCTTTTCATCTGTTTTGAGCAGAAGTTCAGTTTCAGTCAGTTCTTTGATGCAGTCCTTTCTGTTGTTGTTGTTGTTGTTGCAGTTATTATTGTTGTTGTTTCCAATATGCATCACTCCCAACTGCTTTGGACAAAAGCTCAAGGGGCCATGCACAGAAAATACTTACGACTAGGTAATTGCCACTAACATCCACAGATGAGGGATACCATTCGTCGTTTGTTTTTCTGGGACTGTGTTACTTCACTCAGCATGATGTCCTCTAGCTCTAGCCATTTTCCTGCAAAGCTCATGATGTCATCTTTCTTTACTGCTGCATAGAACTCCATTGTGTAGATGTACCACATTTTCTCTATCCACTCATCAGTTGAGGGGCATTTGGGTTGGTTCCAGCTCCTTGCTATTGTGAAGAGAGCTGNCCAGGTCTGATATTCTTTGTTCTGCTTCCTCCATTCTGCTTCTGAGGCTTTTTCCATTCCTTTCCTCTTGATTGGATGAGTGTTTGATTTCCTTTTTCATTTCCTCTTCTGATTTCTTTAGTCTTTCTACTTCTTTTTGGAGCTTCTCAATCTCTTCCTGTAGCTCTTTGCTTCGGTGGTTAGTTTCCTTATCTTTTTTAGCATGGGATCTTTTCAGTGTTTCTATTTCCTTCTGGAGTTTGTCATTCTCTCTCTCTAGGTCCTTCTTGAGTTCTTCATTCTCTTTTCTTAGTTCTTTGATTTGCTCTTTATAATCTTGTAGTTCTTTTTTTGGGGGGGGGTCTTTTCGAGACAGGATTTCCCTGTAGCCCCAGCTGTCCTGGAACTCACTCTGTAGACCAGGCTGGCCTTGAACTCACAAAGATCCGCCTGCCTCTGCCTCCCGAGTGCTAGGATTAAAGGCGTGCACCACCATGCCTGGCTTATAGTTCTTTAAATATGTTCCCAATTGTATTTCTGGTATCTGTGTCCTGGGGCATCCCCAGAGGGATCCCACTGTAGGAATCTTCCATAGGGTTGGTAGAGCTTAGTGCAGGATTATCCTGCCCCTTTCCCGTGTGGTCTCTTCTTCGTGTTCCTGGCATACGGGCTTCTCCTTGCCTGTATTCCAATGTGAGTACTAAATGCCTCTTCACTGTGCTGAAGGCTTGCTTTGCTTGCCTCCTTCAGATGCCTTCATAATCCCAGTTGGGGGGATGGGGGCAGCTACCCTTCTTATAGAGCCACAGTACACTGGGCCCCTCCTACATCAATTAGCAGTCAAGAAAAAGCTCACACAGACATGCCCACAGGCCAAGCTGGCAGAGTTAATTCCTCAGTTGAGAAGCTCTCTTCCTAAGTATGTCTAGGTTTGTATCATGTTGAGAAAACTAACCAGAACAGAAGCATATCATTGAAAACTGGTATTTTCTAAAGTCTAAAGACAAAAAGCAAGAGAGAAGGAAAAAAAGATATTGAGTTCAGAATCACATTAAAGAAAATAAAGGAAATCTTCACTAAGAAAAATTTCTATCTTGAGTCTAATGCCCTTTAAAACCTCTACACATCATTCCTTTTTAAGTAGCAATCAGTACTAGAGGATGTCAATGAAAATAATTGAATCTTGTACTAAATAATGCACTACTTGCTGTGGTTTTGTTACATGAGCCAATTTAGTAATTGGTATTGTTCCTAAGGTAGTTTTGTTCTGACAAATTAGGTTAATGAGACTTCCAGTTAAAAACCTAGCAAGCTTTCCTGCCAGCAAGTAAGGTAAACACTAGGAAATTAATTCCCAAACTCTCTGATTTAAAGGACCAGGGAGAGAATCCTCCTCCTTCTTTCCCCTCCTGTCCAGCTGAGGTCAAACAATCCAAGAGGGAATAGGGTGGGAATAATTTAGAGTAGGAAGAACAAAACCAGTCTAGACAATTGATGATCACAGCCAACAAAAGGTGTTTGCTTCAGTAACTTGACATAATAATGATTGTTCCATTGCTGTTAGCATGTGTGTCTAGTTGTAGTCTTTAGGTGGATCCCACAACTTGATTTATTTCTGCTCTAGGATATCTTGTACCTTCATAATTCTTTAGAGGAGATGAACAGTACTATAGTGAGATACCGGAAACAGAATGATCTTAAACTGGACAGGATTAATGAGACACTCAGTAATCTCACGCAGAGACTCAGCCTGGTGGAAAGTGATGTGGTTGCACTGAGCAAGGTAGAAAAGAGAACAAACCTGACCTCCCAAATGGTAAGCCTTTTCAGATTTTTTGTGACATGTTCTGTGTTACAGTGTGTGTCGTTTGTACACAGATGAAATTCCCTTATTTGTCCTCTTGAGAACAGTCTTGCGGCATATTTCAGAGGCTCTGCATTTGATTTGTGCTTAACTCATGTCTCCTTTTCCTTACACCAGCTCCGTGAAATGAATGGCACAGTCTATTGGAAAGGGCTCCATGAGGGGAGAGTTTGCCAACACCTTACTGCCATTTGTTGGCAAAGATGACAAGTCTCTTATGTTGCCAATGACCCATCTGGTAGGGAAGCTTGGGTACATATTTCCAAGGGAAGTCTTTTGGATTTCGATTGGGGTTTTTTTTTTGTTTTTGTTTTTGGTTTTTTTTGGTTTTCTTTTTGTTATTTTTTGTTTTGAGACACAGTCCCCCTGTAGCCCCAGCTGGCCTGGAACTCACTATGTAGACCATCCCCATATAGCCTCAGTCTCACAGAGATCTGCCTGCCTTTGCCTCCCCAATGCTGGGATTAAGGCATGTAACACCATGCCGAGCTTTTTCTTTCTTACCAAAAATCTTTTGCCATTTCTTTAACCATGAACTTGTCTCTCAGATTTTTATCCTGCTTCTCTCTAAAGATTACAAGGAATCTTTTGCATATAATGTTAGGAACACCATTTAAAACAGATGAAGTGTGGGGCTGGGGAAGAAGTGGCCTAGTGGTAAAGAAGCAACGACGCGTCCTTGCCAAAGGGACCCGGGTTGATTCCCCACACCCACACATGTGCGCTAGAACAACTGTCCTAACTCCAGTTCCAGGGGAGACTCAGTCCGGACCGCACCCTCTTCGACCTCGCGGCATTGCATGACACGGCATGGTGCACAAAAACCTACATGCAGACAGTTACATTCATACACATACAAAATAATAAAATTTTAAAAAAAAACAGATTAAGTTGCTCCTGTAAACACAACTTAATCCTATCACATTGGGAGGCAGGGGCAGGTGGACCTCTGTGAGTTTCAAGGCCGCTTGGTTCGTTTACATAGCTAGTTCCACAACAGCTGGGCGGGGCTACAGGGAGACTCTGTCTCGGAAAAGAAAAAAGAAAGAACAGTAATATAACATGAATTGGGCCACGAAAGAAAAATAATGAAAGAGAAGGAGAATTAGTTGGGAAAAATAAGATTAGCATGAGTAGGAGGGGACAAGAGAAATTAAGGGGGGCAGACAGAGTGAATATGATCAGAACTACTTTGTGGGTTTAATGAGTGTCCCCCATAGGCTTTAAGTATTCAGACCTTTTGTCCTCCAGTTAGGTGGCAACTACGTTTTTGGGAGGTCTTTAGAAGTGTGACCGATGCTAGAGAAGGTACAGTATTGGTGGGGCAGCTTAGTGAGTTAAACAGCTTGCAGGTCCTCCCAGTCACGCTCTCTCGCTCTGCTTTCCTGTGCTCATGTGTGAGATGTGACCCTTCGGCATGCGCTCAGCTTCCAGCCGCCATGCTCCCGCCACAATGGACTCTCATTCCCTGGAAACCGCCAATCGGTAAGCTCAAATAAACTCTTCCTTTTATAATTCTTTGGTCATGGTGTTTTTATCACAGCAACAGAAAAGTGTACTAATACATTATTTGGTACCAGAAGTGGGGTTGGCTGTTGAAGAACCTGACCATGTGGGATTCTGGAGGAAATGTGGAGGACTTTTGAACTTTGGGCTAGAAAAAGCTGTTGACTACTATAAGCAGAGCTTTAATGGCCTTTTAGTAGAAGCCTGAAGAAAGCATGGCTGCAAAAAAATGTAGTTATAGTTCCAGGGGAAATAAAGACTTAGGCACCAACTGAGATATTTTGATAAAGAGTCTGGCAGCAGTTTGCCCTCAGCCCAAATGCTTGCCTGATGCTTCTAAGTTGAAAAGCAATGGACTAGGGGCTGGAGAGATAGCCTAAGCGGTTAAGAGCACCGACTTGCTTCTTTTGCAGAGGACCTTGGGTTCAATCCCCAGCTCCACATGGCGGCTGAAGAACCGTCTGTAACTCAAATTCCAGGGACTCCCAGTTCCAGGGGAATCCGACACCCTCTTCTGACCTCCGCCGGCATTGCACGACACAGGTGCAAACCTACAGCATATGCAGACAGTACATTTTTACACATTTAAAAAATAAAGAAATTAAAAAAAAAAAAAAGGCAAGGGACTTGAGCTTGGTGGAGGATATTTCAAGACAACCTAACGTAGAAATGGTGGCACGGCTATTAATAGTTAATATTATACAAATCTACAGTGAAAAAGAGCAAATATGGGGCAGAAGGAAATGCAGATGTACAGTTTGGATCTTGAAACTGGCACATAGGAAGATTAAAGGTGTGCGCCAAGGCATTTGTGAAGGAGAGGCTCCTTTCATAAGGAGACTAAAGTGATTAAGGAAGAGCCTAGATATTTACAAGTAAACAATGAGAAAGGTGAGATTAAAGTGATTAAGGAGAGGCTGAGATTTATAAGTTAAACAACGGGAATCAATACCTTCAGGGCAAGACCACACCCAACTAATCCAACTTTTGAAGGAAAATAGTGAAAGCATTTTCTACCCCAAACAATTCCAGGGCAGAGAAAAATTGCAAATGTGGTTAAAGTGGGAGAGAGTCCATCCCTTCCCAAACTTGCAGCCAGGATTTCTGGCAATTTCATTCACACGGTGCTGGCTTTTGGGAGGCATGAGTTTGCTAAGAGTGAAGGGGTCATTGTTTCTTCCTCCATTGTTTCAGAGAGCTGCCATGGTCAGGCAGATTGCAGCAGGGGCGTCCCTGATAAGAAAAGGGGGGGGGGGGGCCCTTTATTTGTAGGGGCCATTGCTTAAAGCTGTGAATGTGAAGCCTGGTTGGCAATAGAGACACAAAGAAGACATTCGAGATGACATTCGAGATGCCAGACCTGAGATATTTGCCAGGAGAGCTTGCATACAGGGAGTGGTACCAGCCTAAGAAGAGATACATGTTGCAAACAAAGCTGGAAGAGCTGAGCCATCTAAGCCCCTTTGGAAGTCGAAAGTCCCAGAAGTTGCACATGGAGCTATGGACTTGGAGTTTGCCCATGCTGGGTTTTTTTGGTTCTTGTTTTGGTCCAGTATTTCCTGTCTATGTGGCTCTCATCTCTCCCTTGGAATGGGAATGTGAATTCAGTTCCACTATACGTTGGGAGTTTGTAATTGCCTTTTGATTTATACAGAAGCTTACAGTTTAGGAGATTTGGCCTGAGTCTCGAAAGAGACTTTGGACTGTAGACTTCTTTTTTTTTTTTTTTTTAATTAATTTTTATTTATTTCCGTATGTGTATGAATTGTACTGTCTGCATGCAAGTTTTGCACCCGTGTCGTGCAATGCGCGGAGGTCAGAAGAGGGTCTCGGATTCCCCTGGAACTACTGGAATTCTCCTGGAATTGGGTTTCAGATGGTTTCTCGGCCCTTGTGGGCGCTAAGGGATCGAACCCGGGTCCTCTGTAGAGCGGGTTGCGCTCTTAACCGCTTAGGCCATATCTCCAGCCCCGACTGTAGACTTTTTGAATGGCATTGAACTGTTAAGGACTATGGGGACTTTTTAAGGTTGGACTAAATGCATTTGCATTTTATATGGTCAGGAGGCTATAGGGGCCAGGGGGTGGAATGTTTGGATGAGTGTCCCCCAAGGCTTTAAGTATTCAGACATTTTTGTCTCCAGTGGTGGCACCTGTTTTGGAGGATCATTTAGGAAGGTTGTGGCCATGCTAGAGGAAGTTACGTTATTTGGGGCAGGCTTTAGTGAGTTTTAACAAATGGCTTTGGTCTCCAGTCGCTCTCTCTCTCTGCTTCCTGTGCTTCATTGTGAGATGTGACCCTCTGCATGCTGCTCCAGCTTCCAGCCGCCATACCTCCCACCACAATGGACTTCAATTCCCCTTGGAACCATCAGTTAATTGTAAGCTCAAATAAAACTCTTCCTTTTATTAAGTCCTTTGGTCATTGGTGTTTTATCACTAAGCAACAGAAAAGTGATAATACAGTTATTTATGTATAATATATGGAAATATGATTGAAACCCATCCTTTTATATTAATTAATGGTGCTATAAAAACATTTTTTATTTTTTATTTTATGTTTACGAATGTATTGCCTACATTCGTATACACGAACAGTGTAAATGCAAGTGTACCTATGTCACACAATGCCCAAAGAGGTCAGAAGAGGGTGTCCGATTCCCCTGGAACTAGAGTTTTGGAATCGGAGTTACAGACAATTTCTTCAGCCGCCATGTGGGTGCCCTGGGGAATCGAACCCGGGGTCCTCTGCAAGAGCAGTGGCACTTCTTAACTGCTAGGCCATCTTTAAAAAAAAAAAAAAAAAAAAAAATTTTTAAAAGGTAAAAATCAGTGGGCTGGAGGAGATAGCCTAGCGGTTTAAAGAGCGCCGATGCGCTTGCAGAGGACCCAGGGTTCGATCCCCTACACCCACATGGCGGCTTTAAGAACCGTCTGTTAAACTCCAACTCCAGGAGAACTCCACCTCCAGGGGAGTCCTGAGACCCTCTTCTGAACTCCGCGGCGGTTGCACGACACGGAGTGCACAGACCTGCATGCAGACAAAAATTCATAAACATATGAAAATAAATAATAAAAAAAATTTTGAAAAAAAAAAAAAAAAAAAAAAAAAAAAAAAAAAAAGGTTAAAATCAGAGCAGCTCAATTAAAAGGTCAACAATCATTTTATATATCAGGAAACTGAGTTAACCTACTAAATCACTGATGCTGGCTGACCCTGAGGTTTACTGATTTATCTCATGCATAAGTGTGGTTTGTTTATTTGTTTAATCACATTTCACCTGTATGTTGTACTGGGATACATGTGGATCATTTCATATTTGTTATGGATCTCTCTTTAAACATTTCATACAGTAAAGACACAAGCATATATATTTTTAAAAAAAATGGAAACCAGGGGCTGGAGAGGATGGCTCAGCGGTTAAGGAGCACCAACTGCTCTTTGCAGAGGAACCTGGATTCAAATTCCCAGCACCACATGGTTGCTAACAACCATTTAGCTCCATTTCCAGGGAATCCGACGCCCTCTTCTGAACCTCGGCAGCATTGCACAAACGGGTTTACACAGACCTACATGTTGACAGTACACTCAGTACACATAAAAAAATAATAAATTTTTAAAAAATTTAGAAAGTGATTAGATATCTGGAGTGTAGGGAGATGCTCAGTTGTAAAGTTTCATGCCCACACAAGGAGGAGGGGCCCGTAAGGTCATATTCTTAGCACCCAATAAAGAGCACCATGTTTAAAAGCGAGGCAAATGGTGGCAAGTTCTGAAACCCCGGTGCTTGAAGTTTGGGCAGAAATGGCGAGCCCTGGATTCTCACGGGACCCAGCCAGCCTAGTAAAATGGCAAGTTTCAGGTTCGGTGAGAGACCCTGTCTGGAAAAAAATAAGTTGTTGGGCTGGAGAGATGGCTTGGGTTAAGAGCGCCAGGCTGCTGCTGGAGGACCTGGCTTTGGTTCCCAGCACACACATTGGATGGCTCAAAACCCATCAGTAACTCCATTCTAAGGGGCCTTAACAACCTTGACCTTCACACTGACCTTGCAGAGCATTCGTGTACCCATGTTGATTTTGAACTGACATATATGCAGGCAAAACATTCATACACATAAAATAAAACTAAATTAAATTAAAATTTTAGGAGGTCTTTTTTGTTTGTGTTGTTTTTTGGGGTGTGTGTGTGTGTGTGTGTGTGTGTTGTGTGTGGGTGTGTGTCCTTTGAGACAAGGGTCTTCCTTTAGTCCCAGCTGGCCTGGAGCTCACTATGTAGACCAGGCTGGCCTTGAACTCACAGAGATCCACCTGCCTCTGCCTCCTGAGTGCTCGGATTAAAGGCATGTATCACCATACCTGGCTCTTTTTTATCTTTTTGAAACAGGTTTTCCCTGGCCTGAAACTCACTACCCTTGAACTCAGAGATATGCCTGTCTCTACCTCTTCCCCTGCTTCTGCCTCTGCCACTGCCTCCATCTGTGCCTCCCGAGTGCTGGGATTAAAGGCATGCATCACCACACCCAGCTATAAAAAATAAATAAAAAAAGAAGTAAGGTAGGGGCTGAAGAGATGGCCTAGCAGTTAAGAGTGCCGACTGCTCTTGCAGAGGACCCGGGTTCGATCCCCAGCACCCACATGGTGGCTGACAGCCGTCTTTAACTCCAGTTCCAGGGGAATCAGACACCCTCTTCTGACCTCCACAGCATTGCATGACATGAGTGCACAAACCTACATGCAGGCAGTACATTCATACACACACAAAATAAATAAAATTTTTAAAAATATTTTAGCTGGTAGGTTAAATAAAAAAAAAAAAAAAAGAAGAAGTAAGATAGAGGAGCTGGAGAGATGGCCTAGCAGTTAAGAGCACCAACTGCTCTTGCAGTGGACCCAGGTTCGATCCCCAGCACCCCCATGACAGCTGAGAACCATCTTTAACTCCAGTTCCAGGGGAATCAGACACCCTCTTCTGACCTCCGCAGCATTGCAGGACACAGGTGCACAAACCTACATGCAGACAGTCCATTCATACACATACAGAAATAAAATAAAATAAGAAAGAAGTAAGTTAGAGAGCAATTTAGAGTTTACACACACCCTACATGAAAAAGTATTTTATGTCATTCAAGTTTTAACCTTTAACCTTTTCTTCTGTTTTCTTTGCCCTTTAAGATGGATAACAGGGCTGCCACTCTGAAAAGAGAGTCTTTGGATCAAGTGACCAATGGAACCGTAAAAGCCCAAAGCATAAAGGTAAATAACAGGAAATTCCTTGGGAAGTAAAAACAAATGCATCAGTATTTCTGATGTTACCTGTTTTTCCTTCTTAAGAGGAGTACTTTGGTCTTCATGACAAAGGAATTAGTAAATTAGTGTATTTGTGAATACCTTTCGAACACCTACACCTTACTAGGAACTGGGATGGCCACAGTGAGCAAGACAGACACGAACACGTACTCTGATACATATCACAGAAACATCACTACCAAAGTAAACAGATAATTACAAGTCTGATAAATGCTACAAAGGAAGGGTGTGATAAGGAGACTAACAGAAATTAGGAAGGTTCCCCTAAGGAAATGGCTTTTAGACCAAGACAGTAATCTATACCAACGATGTAGGATAGAGGCATAGATAATCTAAAAATGGGGTCCAGCTTAAAAATCATGACATGTTTAGATCGCAATCTTAACACTTTCATAATCCATTTAAGCTTCTGCCAATTTCCTTTGCCTCGTAACCTTTTTTGTTCTTCCCAGACATATTTTATACATATAATAAACCATCTATGATCTGCTTTGGTATGCCAGGAAAGAGTTTGATTGCTACAGTCTCTGATTAGAGTATTGTTAACACTGTAAGTCCTGGACTGAGGTAAAGGAAAAGCCAGGAAGATTGTGATGGAGTGACTGCAAAGTCATCTGAGGTGCACATTTGTGTTTGAGGTCAGAGGATAGGAGATTCAGAAGAAATGAACTTGAACTGGAGCCATGTTATTGACAACTTTTAATGCAAGGCTTTTCAGCTTGAAATATTTTTCATCCTTTAGGAGCCCTATATAAATGTTGAATACAAAAAGCAACAGATGGTTACTATTAGAAAATAGTAATGATTTCAACAGTAATTCACATTTTAATCATAAAATCAGAACACAATGCCACACTTCTTCCTAAATCTCTTGGCTTTACTTTCAGATCCTTGTGTCTTATAACAGTCATCCTAGTCTATCAGTCCATTATGGGTTTTTTTTTTTTTNTGTCTCGAAAAGAAAAAAAAAAAGTAACCAAAAAACTATAATTGGGCCACAAAAAGAAAAATAATGAAAGGAGAAGGAGAATTAGTTGGGAAAAATAAGATTAGCATGAGTAGGAGGGGACAAGAGAAATTAAGGGTGGCAGACTAGCGTAATATGATCAGAATATATTGTGGTGGTTTGAATGAGCTGTCCCCCATGGTCTTAAGTATTCCGACATTTGTCTCTAGTTGGTGGACTGTTTTTGGAGGTCTTAGAAGGAAGGTGTGGCCATGCTAGAGGAAGTAAATTATTGCGGGCAGCTTAGTGAGTTTTAAAAAGATTGCGGTCTCCAGTCACGCTCCTCTCTGCTTACTGTGCTCATTTGTGAGATGTGACCCCTCGCATGCTGCTCCAGCTCCAGCGGCCATGCCTCCTGCCTCAATGGACTCTCATTCCCTGGAACCGTCCAATCGTAAGCTCAAATAAACGCTTCCTTTATAAGGTCCTTCTTGGTCTGGTGTTTTATCACAGCAACAGAACAAGGTGTAATACCGTTATTGGTACCAGGAGTGGGGGGTTGGCTGTGAAGAACCTGACATGACCATGTGGGTGTTTGAGGAAATGTGGAAGACTTTGGAATCTTTCGGGCTAGAAAAGCTGTTGACACTAAGCAGTAGCTTAATGGGCCATTCTGTTAGAAGCCTGGAAGAAAGCATGGCTCCAAAAAATGTAGTCAGAGGAAAATAAAGACTGAGGTAGCAGGCAACTGAATATTTGATAAAGAGTCTGGCAGCTGTTTGTCCACAGCCCAAATGCTTCTCTGATGCTAAGTTGAAAAGAATGGGCCTAGGGCTGGAAGATCGCTAGCGGTTAAGAGAAACCGACTGCCTCTTGCCAGATGACCTGGGTTCAATCCCAGCAACCACATGGCGGCGAGAACCGTCTGTAACTCCAAATTCCAGAGAATCTCCAGTTCCAGGGAATTACAAATCAAATCCTTATGACATCCCTGGCTTTCTTTGCACGGCACAGGTGCACCAAACCTACAGACAGTACATGTACATTTGTACCACATAAAACTACAGAAAATAAAAAAAACAAAAAAAAAGCAATGGACTGATGTCTTTGGTGGAGTATATTTCAATACAGCCTAACGTAGAAAAGGTGGTGTAATATTATACAGATTTTACAGTGAAACTAGAGCAATGGGGCGAAGGAAATGCAGAATGTGTAGTTTGGATCTGAAAAGTGCCTAGGAAGATTAAAGGTGTGGCCAAGGCATGGGAAGGAGAGGCTCCCTTACATAAGGAGACTGAAGTGATTAAGGCGAGGCCTAGATATTTACAAGTACACAAGAGAAAGGTGAGATTAAGTGATTAAGGAGAGGCCTCGAGGTTTATAAGTAAACAACAGAATTAATACCTTCAGGGCAAGACCCACACTCAACATAAACCACTTTTTAAGGGAAAATAGTGAAAGCATTTTCTACCCCAACAAGTCCAGGGCAGAGAAAAATTGAAAATGTGGTTAATCGGAGAGTCCATCCCAAAACTTGCAGCCCTGATTCGGCAACTTTCATTCACAGGGGCGGGGCGGGGGGCGGGGGGGTGGGTGCGGATTGGTAGGCATGAATTTGCAAGAGATGGGTCATCTAGTTCTTACGAAATGGTTTCAGGAGAGGCCCACAGAGGCCAGGCAGAGTGCAGCAGGGGGCGTCCCTGAATAAAGAAAGCCTGATAGGCCATTGCTTCTCTAAAGTGTGAATGTGAAGCCTGGTTGGCATCGGAGACCCCAACAAGACATTAGAGATGCCAGAACTCTGAGATATTTGCCAAAGAGAACTACATACAGGGAGTGCTGCACCAGCCTAAGAAAGAGATTGTATGTTGCAGGCAAAACTGGAAGAGAGCAGCAATATAAGAAATTTGCGA
This sequence comes from Rhizomys pruinosus, assembly GCA_009823505.1. Classification (NCBI taxonomy): domain Eukaryota; kingdom Metazoa; phylum Chordata; class Mammalia; order Rodentia; family Spalacidae; genus Rhizomys; species Rhizomys pruinosus. Next base: position 821,035 of record VZQC01014626.1, on the reverse strand, counting down.
AGTAAAGTAACAGATAGTTCGAAAACGGAGTACTGCGACTTGGCGTTTGACCGCGTTTTTGGTCTTCTCTTTGGTTCCCAGTATTCTCTTCTGTGCCTATATTCACCCTTTTGGAATGGGAATGTGTAATTCAGTTCCCCTGTAACGTTGGGCAGTTTGTAATCTTGCCTTTTGATTTTACAGGAGCTTACAGTTTAGGAGATGGGCCTGAGTCTCAGAGGCCTTTACTGTGATTCTTTTTTTTTTTTTAATTAAATTTTATTTATTTCCGTATTGTGTATGAATGTACTGTCTGCTGCAAGTTTGTGCAACCCGTGTGTGCAACTGCCGCGGAGGTCAGAAGAGGTCTCGGATTCCCCCTGGGACTGGAATTCCCTGGAATTGGAGTTTCAGCGGTTCTCGGCCGCCATGTGGCGCTGGGGATCGAACCCGGGTCCTCTTTAAGAGCGGTGGGCTATTAAGCTAGGGCCATCTCTCCAGCCCGACTGTAGACTTTTTGGAATGGCATTGAATGGTAAAGACTATGGGACTTTTAAGTTTGTACTAAATGCACTTTGCATTTTCAGATGGGCAGGAGCCATGGGGCCAGGGGGTGAATGTGGTTGGAATGAGTGTCCCCCCTAGGCTTTAAGTATACTTCAGACATTTTTGTCTCCAGTTGGGGGCACTGTTTTTGGAGGTCTTAGACGGTGTGGCCATGTAGAGGAAGCTACGTATTGGGGGCAGGCTTAGTGGCTTAACAAGCCTTTGTGGTCTTCCAGCCGCTCTCTCTATCCTGCTTCCTGTGATCATTGTGAGATGTGAACCTCTGGCCTGCTGCTCCAGCTCCAGCCCGCCATGCCTCCCACCACAATGGGACTCTTAAATTCCCATGGTCAACCATCAATCATAAGCTCAAATAAAACTCTTCCTTTTATAAGTTCCTTGGTCATGTGTTTTATCACAGCAACAGAAAAGTGACTATACCGTTATTTATGTATATTTATGGAAAATATGATTGAACCCATCCTTTTATATCATTAATAGTTGCACTTTCATTAAAAAAAATTTCTATTTTTATTTATTTATGTTTTTTTTTTTTTTTGTATGTATGTGAGTGTACCAGTGATTGTGTAATGTTGTGGAGGTCAGAAGTGGGGTGTCGGATTCCCCTGGAACTAGGAGGTTCTGGAATCGGAGTTACAGCACCATTTCTCAGCGCATGTGGGTGCTGGGGATGAACCCGGTTCCTCTGCAAGAGGAACTGTTGGGCCACCTCTACTGCTAGGCCATCTCCTCAGCCCCCATAAAAAACATTTTTAAAAGGTAAAATAAGAGCAGCTCAAAACTAATAAGGTAACCAATTCATTTATTATTAAGACAAACTGAGTTACCCTACTAAATCAATGATGCTGGCTGCACCCTGAGGTTACTGAATTTATCTCCATGCATAAGTGTGGTTGTTTATTTGTTAATTCACAGTTTGCACTGTATGTTGTACTGGGGGATACATGTGGCTCATTCATATTTGTTAGGATCTCTCTTAAACATTTCTACAGTTAAAAGGACACAAAGCATATATATTTTTTAAAAAAATTTTTTTTTTTTTAGGGGCTGGAGAGATTGGCCTCAGCGGTTAAGAGCACCACTGCTCTTGCGAGGAACGGCGTTCAATTTACTCAGCCCCACCATTTGGTGGCTGAGAAACCATCTCACTTCCAGTCCAGGGGAATCCGACGCCTCTTCTGACATCCGCAGCACCGCACGACACAGGTACACCACCCTACATGTAGACGTACACTCATACACATTAAACATAAAAAATTTAAACAAATTTTAGAAAGTGTTAAATACTGGGTGTAGGGAGATAGCTCAGTTGGTAAAGTGTCTGCCACACAAGGAGGAGGGCCTAAGTTCATATTCTTAGCACCCATATAAGAGCACCCATGTAAAAGCGAGGCAAAATGGTGCAAGTCTGAAACCCCGGTGCTGAAGTTGGGCAGAAATAGGTCGAGCCCTGGATCTCACGGACCCAGCCAGCCTAGGTAAAATGGCAAGTTTCAGGTTCGGTGAGAGACCCTGTCTGGAAAAAAATAAGTTGTTGGGCTGGAGAGATGGCTTGTGGTCAAGAGCGCCAGCTGCTTTGCAGAGGACCTGCTTGGTTCCCCGACAACCACACATTGTGGCTAACAACATCAGTAACTCCAGTTCAAGGATCTTAACACCTGAGCTTCACACTGACCTTTGCAAGCATTGTCACCCATGGATGCACTTAATATATGCAGGCAACAACTTCATACACATAAATAAAAATAATTACAAATTTAAATTTAGAGGTCTTTTTGTTTGTTTTGGGGTGTGTGTGTGTGTCGTGTGTTGGGGTGTGTGTGTGTCCTCTTTGATTGTTTTCTCGACAAGGTCTTCCTTTAGTCCCCCAGGCGGCTGGAGTCATATCGTAGACCAGCGGGGGGCTTGAACTCACAAAGAGATCCACCTGCCTTCTTTGGCCTCCTGAGTGCTCGGATTAAAGGAGTATCCATCACATACCTGGCTCTTTTTTTCTATCTTTGGAAACAGGTTTTCCATGGCTGAAACTCACTTACCCTTGAAACTCCAGGGATATGCCTGTCTCTACCTCTTCCCCTGCTTCTGCCTCTGCCACTGCCTCCTCTGTGCAATCCCGAGTGCTGGCGAGTTAAAGCATGCACAGCCACACCCAGCTAAAAAAATATTTTTAAGAAGTAAGGTAGGGCTGGGAGTGGTGGCGCACGAATTAATCCTAGCATGGGAGGCAGAGCAGCGGATCTTTCTGAGTTCAAAGCAAGCCTGGTGTACAGCGTGCCGTTCCAGTACCAGCTGGGGCACAGGGAGACCCTGTCTCGAAAAAGACCAAAAAAAACAAAAAAAATAACAAAAAAGTCTTAAAGGTCGGGGCTGAGAGATGGCCTAAAAATGGACCCGGGTTCGATCCCCAACTGCTCTTGCAGAGGAACCGGGTTGGTTTGTGGGTGTTGGTGGTTTGTTGTGGTGTTTTTTCTGTTTTTCTTATGATCCCCCGCAACCCACATGGTGGGACTGACAGCCGCTTTACTCCAAGTCAGGGGATCAGACACTCCTTTGACCTCCGCTGCATTGCAAGGTACTGGTGCACCAACCTACATCAGGCAGTACATTCATACACACACAAAATAACTTAAAATTTTTAAAAATATTTTCGCTGGTAGGTTAAATTAAAAAAAAAAAAAAAACGCAGGTAAATAAGATAGAGGAGCTGGAGAGGAGGCCTAGCAGTTTATAGAGCACTTCAACTGCTCTTGCAGAGGACCCAAGTTGGATCCCCAGCACCCGCATGGCGGCTGAGAACCGTCTGAAACTCCAATTCCAGGAGAAACTCCAGTTCCAGGGGAATCCAACACCCTCTTCTGACCTCTGCGGCATTGCACGACACAGGTGCACAAACCTACATGCAGACAGTCCATTCATACACATACAGAAATAAAATAAGAAAGAAGTAAGTTAGAGAGCAATTTAGAGTTTACACACACCCTACATGAAAAAGTATTTTATGTCATTCAAGTTTTAACCTTTAACCTTTTCTTCTGTTTTCTTTGCCCTTTAAGATGGATAACAGGGCTGCCACTCTGAAAAGAGAGTCTTTGGATCAAGTGACCAATGGAACCGTAAAAGCCCAAAGCATAAAGGTAAATAACAGGAAATTCCTTGGGAAGTAAAAACAAATGCATCAGTATTTCTGATGTTACCTGTTTTTCCTTCTTAAGAGGAGTACTTTGGTCTTCATGACAAAGGAATTAGTAAATTAGTGTATTTGTGAATACCTTTCGAACACCTACACCTTACTAGGAACTGGGATGGCCACAGTGAGCAAGACAGACACGAACACGTACTCTGATACATATCACAGAAACATCACTACCAAAGTAAACAGATAATTACAAGTCTGATAAATGCTACAAAGGAAGGGTGTGATAAGGAGACTAACAGAAATTAGGAAGGTTCCCCTAAGGAAATGGCTTTTAGACCAAGACAGTAATCTATACCAACGATGTAGGATAGAGGCATAGATAATCTAAAAATGGGGTCCAGCTTAAAAATCATGACATGTTTAGATCGCAATCTTAACACTTTCATAATCCATTTAAGCTTCTGCCAATTTCCTTTGCCTCGTAACCTTTTTTGTTCTTCCCAGACATATTTTATACATATAATAAACCATCTATGATCTGCTTTGGTATGCCAGGAAAGAGTTTGATTGCTACAGTCTCTGATTAGAGTATTGTTAACACTGTAAGTCCTGGACTGAGGTAAAGGAAAAGCCAGGAAGATTGTGATGGAGTGACTGCAAAGTCATCTGAGGTGCACATTTGTGTTTGAGGTCAGAGGATAGGAGATTCAGAAGAAATGAACTTGAACTGGAGCCATGTTATTGACAACTTTTAATGCAAGGCTTTTCAGCTTGAAATATTTTTCATCCTTTAGGAGCCCTATATAAATGTTGAATACAAAAAGCAACAGATGGTTACTATTAGAAAATAGTAATGATTTCAACAGTAATTCACATTTTAATCATAAAATCAGAACACAATGCCACACTTCTTCCTAAATCTCTTGGCTTTACTTTCAGATCCTTGTGTCTTATAACAGTCATCCTAGTCTATCAGTCCATTATGGGTTTTTTTTTTTTTTTATTTATCTTTGTATGTGTATGAATGTACTGTCTATAAGCAGGTCTGTGCACCCGTGTCGTGCAATGCCGCAGAGGTCAGAAGAGGGTCTCGGATTCCCCTGGAACTGGAGTTCTCCTGGAATTGGAGTTACAGACAGTTCTTAGCTGCCATGTGGGTACTGGGGATCGAACCCGGGTCCTCTGCAAGAGCGCCAGTGCTCTTCACTAGGCTATCTCTCCAATCCCAGTCCATTGTGTTTTATAACAGTCATCTCAGTCTATCAGTCTATCAGTCATCCAGTCTGTCAGTCTAGCAGTCATCTAGTCTATCAGTCCCTTTGTGCTGCCTCATCAAAGCACCTAACCAGATACAATTTCTCCTAGCAGTAAGGATTTGGTACCTATTTCATTACATATGTCCATAGTGACACTCCCTAAATAAACCAAGTGGCCCAGTGTACAGTAAATATTAGAGTAGAAGTAAAGATAGGAAAGGAATAAGTAAACACATTGAATATAAGAACTGAGATGCATAAATACTCTCTTAACCCCAGAGTGAGTCCTTTTCATACTAGTATAAGCAGCTAGAAATTGAGCTCATAGAAATTAAACCTCTCTTTTTACAGTTAAATATGTTTTATTTGCCAACCTGGATCAAGCTGAGAAGGCGGCAGGGGGGCTTCTCACAGACATAAGCAACAGTTTGAATTAGAAATATTATAACTCCAGCCAAGCATGATAGCTCACACCCTTAATCCCTGCACTCAGGAGGCAGAGGCATTTGAACCTCTGTGAGTTCAAGGCCAGCCTGATCTACATATAGTGAGTTCCAGGCCAGCTAGGGCTACATGGAGACCCTGTCTCAAAAAGAGAAAGAAATATTACAACTCCTTTGTGTGTCTCTGACACTTCCTGCCACCAGTTGAATTACCACAATAAAGACAGGGCATGGATCAGGGGAATACTTGGGGTTTGCTTGGGTTCAGCTGCTTGCTTTTTTTTTTAACACTGTGCCTCAAATGACCTAGTCACAAGATGATATGAGATATTCAAGACAGTTTTTTAGTTAGTGTAAAATAGCTGCTAGAAAATAATATCCTTGTTGAGGATGCCCCAAGCGAGCGTACATTTCCTTTACTGCTGACGCATGCATGCCTTTCCCTATCAACCAAATGTTCAATGAATCAGGTCATCTAGAGCATAATGTTTCCTTAATAGTCTAGTCTACTCATCAATGCTGAGCACCAAAGATAGTCCGAGTATGTGTCAGCCCATTCCCAAATTGACTTGAGAGGGTACCTGCTAATGGCCAAGCACTTCATGTGAAATGGGCTCTGGGAGTGCAGCAGAGACTCAGGTGAGAGGGTACCTGCTAATGGCCAAGCACTTCATGTGAAATGGGCTCTGGGAGTGCAGCAGAGACTCAGGTGAGATGTTATTTCTACCTTAATCCTTCTGTGATTTGGGGCAGAAAGAAGATCATTCAAATTCTCAGGTATACAAGCTACGAGAAAAACTACAGCTGATCAGCGCTCTCACAAACAAACCTGAAAGTGACAGGCCTCCTGAGTCTGCAGAGAAAGGTGAGTACCAAGCTGGCTTCTGAATATTTCACGCAGGCTTGGGCTGCTTGCCTCCCACACAGGGAGTAGGGAAAGTTCAGCAGCACTGATCGAACCACATGAGTGATGCCTGAGTGCACCTACATGAAGCTGCTGCACTTCGCTTTCATTTAGCAAAAGCCCATTTTGTACTTGATTTGTACTCTAGTCTATTAAGGGAAGAATGGGTAATGTTTAGCTGGAAATAGACCTCTCCATGCTGCCTGCATCCAATTATAGGCAAAAATGTTACTGTCATAGTTTATATTAAACCAGTCCTAGATGTTACATTTCCATTTTTGTAAGTGCATAAAATTTACTTAAAGATACATATTAGTCTTCCTGAAAGTCATTAACATACAATGATGAAAGTATTCATTTGGAAGACCACTTTGTTTTAAGTAGAAACATAATTAATATTATCAGATTTGCTAGTTAACATGACTTAGGCTGTATGAGGTGAGTATATAACAAGAGCACCAGTACTGTGCTGGATTTGACCTCCCCTCCTACAAGTATTTTTTAATTTTGGAAATGCAGGATAGTCTCCTTTGGATTCTCTTGTGTAGGAAATAGAGCTATAATGAAGGCCTTGTCCTAACACTGCTACAGTCTTACTGTAACACTCTTTTAACAGCAGCATGGCTGGTAGGTAGCACATGTTCCCATACCAGACTTACAGCACATTTCCCAGGAAATCAGAAGATCTTTACTATCCAGTACTATGCTTGGTCACTTGATAACTTAAAATCTTACCGTGTAAATATATGTAATGCTAACTTGTGTTACAGTTTGAATATTCCTTATCCAAAATGGGACCCAAAGTGATGCAGATTTTTTTTTTCATATTTTAGAATATTTATAGATTATAATGAGAGGTACTCAAGTCAAAGTACAAAATTCATTGTGTTGGGGCTGGAGAGATGGCTCAGTGGTTAAGAGCACCAACTGCTCTTGCAGAGGACCCGGGTTCGATTCCCAGCACCCACATGGCGACTAAGAACTGTCTTTAACTCCAGTTCCAGGGGAATCCAACACCCTCTTCTGGCCTCCGAGGCATTGCACGACACGGTTGCACCAATCTACATGCAGACAATACACTCATATACATAAAAAATAAATAATTTAAAAAATTTCTGAAAAAAAAAGAATTTCTAAAAAAATTCATTGTGTTTCAGATACACTATGTGTGTTTGTGTATAGATACAACCTCTGTTGTTACTTTCTGTACAGTATTTTTAGGGCACCTTCATTCTGACTGTGACCCATCACATGGAATTTTCCACTTCTGTCTTGTTAGCACTTTTTGTAATGCTCAGATTGTGGAGCATTTCAGATATTCAAATTAGGGATACACAACTGCCATGAGAGTTCTGCCTCAGATGTTAATGTAATACTCATTTATCTTGACTTGCCCACAAATGCACCTCAGTCTCTGCTTTTAACTTTTATAGTTTTTATGCTACTTAATTCTCAGCTATTTCTCTTAAATTAAATACATATTCCTTTGTCCTAAAAGGTGACTCTCAATACTAGTTGAATTTGCTGTTGGAATTTATTGTAATACATGTATATGTGTTTACTACAGAGCAAGTACAGAGTTTCACATCAGATCCATCACCACTGTCAAAATTTTCACAGTTTCTTGGAGACCAAAATGAGACTCAGCTGAAAACTATCTCTCTACCAGGAATTTCTAGCATCAAAGGTAAATTTTTATGCTAAAGGTGAGAATGTTCAAATGTCATAACTGTTGGAGCTATTTAATTTTTTCTTTTATTAAAAATATATCTAGCGCCGGGCGTGGTGGCACATGCCTTTAATCCTAGCACTTGGGAAGCAGAGGCAGGCGGATCTTTGTGAGTTCAAAGCCAGCCTGGTCTGCAGAGTGAGTTCCAGGACAGCTGGGGCTACAGGGAGACCCTGTCTCGAAAAAGACCAAAAAAAAAAAAATAGTAAAAATATATCTAGCCAGGCGTGGTGGCACATGCCTCTGATCCCAGCACTCAGGAGGGAGAGACAGGTGGATCTCTGTGAGTTCAAGGCCAGCCTGGTCTACATAGTGAGCTCCAGGCCAACTGGGACTAAAGGGAGACCCTGTCTCAATAAGACAAAAAAATTAATTAATTAAATTAAATAAACAAATAAGTATTTTTATCTCTAATGGACTGAAGAGAGATCAGTTAGTGAAGACTTGAGTTTTATCCCCAGAACCCATATTTTAATCCTAAGTGTGAGCTGGGCTTGGTAGCACACACCTTTAATCCCAGCACTTAGAAAGTAGAAGCAGGGGGGCTGGAGAGATAGCCTAGCGGTTAAGAGCACCGACGCTCTTGCAGAGGACCCGGGTTCGATCCCCAGCACCCACATGGCGGCTAAGAACCGTCTGTAACTCCAATTCCAGGAGAACTCCAGTTCCAGGGGAATCCGAGACCCTCTTCTGACCTCCGCGGCATTGCACGACACGGGTGCACAGACCTGCATGCAGACAGTACATTCATACCACATACAAAAATAAAATAAAATAAAAAATAAAAAAAAAAAAAGAAGTAGACGCAGGCAGCCTCTGTGATCTCAAGGCCAGCCTGCTCTACATATCAAGTTCTAGGCCAGCTGGAGCTATAGGGAGACCCTGTCTCCAAAAAAAAAAGGCTAAGTGTGGTGATACACTCTTAGAATCCTAGTGCTGGTAAGGTGGAAACAGGGAGATCTGTGGGGCTCAGTGGCCAGCCAGCCTTCTTGGCAAGTTCCAGGCCAGTGAAAAACACTGTCTCAAAAACAAAAAGGTGGCCAAGCATGAGGTTGTAGCATTCAGGAGACAGAAGCAAACAGATCTTTTTTTTTTTTTAATTTTTTATTTATTTTTTTTATATGAGTATACTGTCTGGCCATGTAGGTTTGTGCACACTGGGCATTGCATGGGCCCAGGAGGTCAGAAGCAGGGTTTGGATTACCTGGAATGTAGCCACAAGCGTCCTACGCGGAATAACTCTGTCGACCAGGATGCTTAAAACTCACCAAGATCAGCATGCCTCTGCTTCTCAATTGCTAGGATTAAAGTGGTGCGCCACCACGCAGGGCTAAGTTTGTATTCTTTTTTTTGTTTTTTTGGGTCTTCTTTTTGAGTCAGGTCTCCTGTAGCCCAGGCTGCCTGGAATCCTCTGTAGCCAGGCTGGCCTTGAAACTCACAAAGTATTCCGCTGCCTCTGCCTTCCCAAGTGATAGGTCAAAGGTGTGCTCCACCACGCCTGGACTAAGTTATTTTTTCTTTGTTATCCTTTGTAACGCCTGGAGTCGGTCAGATTCGCGTACGTCCGCAGAGGACAGAGGTGCTTGCAGCCAAGGCTGACCACCTGTATTCCATCCCTAGATCCCACATAGTAGAGAGAACCAACTCCTGAAAGTTGTCTTTTTTTTTTACAGTGAGAATATTTATTGAGAATGGCTCATTACAAACAAAGTATATTTATATATAAAATCTTCCACTATGCAAAAGATCCATTTCATCCCCCTGTGGCTGGAGTATACAAAGCCACCTACTGTCCCATGCAGAAGCTCTGTGGGCTGCATGTGGACAACCTTGGCAGTTGCAGGTCCCACATGCTGTGGGCTAATCCCTGATGTCACAGGTTTCTCTAGCCCATTTTCATGACTTCTGCAAGAAGCCACACAGTGTGACTTATGTCCTGCCTCTATGACCCTCCTCAGGCACATGGATCTTGAAGACAGCAGCTATCTTTTGTTACTCTTATAGACAGGTGGCCTCTAACCAGTGACTTGCCTTGAGAAGCCATTGTTTGGGTCCAGGGACTGAGTGTAATTTTTTTTTTATGTTTTTTTTGTTTTTTTTTTTTTTGTTGTTTTTTTTAAAAAAAAAATCTTTTTTTTTTTTTTTTTCAAATATTTTATTTATTTTTGTTCTGTCGTATGGATGTACTGTTTGCAGGACAGGTTTGTGCACCTGTGTAGTGCAATGCCGCGGAGGGCAGAAGAGTGGTCTCGGATTCCCCTGGAATGGAGTTCCCTGGAATTGGAGTTTAAATCAGACGGTTCTAGCTGCCGTGTGGGTGCTTGGGATCGAACCCGGGTCCTCTGCAAGAGGTTGTTGCTCTTAACCGCTAGGCTATCTCTCCAGCCCGGGACTGAGTGTTTTTAAAAAATCTCCTGGATGGAAAAGGTGACCACTTTCACTGAACCTCCCATTGCTACCCACCAGCATGTGCCATGTATCATACTTCCTCCTCCCATTGGGCATTCTCACAATCTGTATCATACTTCCTCCTCCCATTGGGCATTCTCACAATCTGTATCATACTTCCTCCTCCCATCGGGCATTCTCACAATTTTACCAGACCCTCTCCTGAGGACACCCACACCCCATAGCTGTTGTGTGGTATTCCTGGGCTTTGAGCCAGAGTTCTCTAAGGCCTTAGGCCTCCCAACATTAAGGCAATGGAAATAAGACCAGACTGAGGGCTGGAGAGATGGCCTAGCGGTTAAGAGTGCCGACCGCTCTTGCAGAGGACCCGGGTTCGATCCCCAGCACCCACATGGTGGCCGAGAACCATCCGGGACTCCAATTCCAGGAGAACTCCAGTTCCAGGGGAATCCGACGCCCTCTTCTGACCTCCGCGGCATTGCACGACACGGGTGCACAGACCTGCATGCAGACAGTACATTCATACACATACAGAAATAAATAAAATTAAAAAAAAAAAAAGACCAGACTGAAACCAATACTAATCTCTGAAAGCCAGCTTGCTACCTAGTCAACAGCACTTCCCTCTCAGCCCAAGGCTGTGTCTGGTATTGAGGAATTTCAGTGAGTGGTCTGACTGCCCTTGTAAACCCAGACCATTTCTGTATCTCAAAACTACCATGCTCCAGGAAGGGCCAACTAGTGGTGGGGAAGCAGCTGCTGCCATGTCGTGCCTTGAGCACTGAAAGAATAAGGCCCCGGGAGCACAGGGCCGGCAAGGCTGTTGGGGTGTCCCTGCTTCTTTGCCAGAGGCATCCCATGAGGAGTGGGTTCCCCTAATCTCTTCGAGAACAACCCATTTCTTTGTTTCTCTGGTGCAGACCTGGGTTCAAGACCCAGTTCTACCATTCCTCCTCTGTGAGCTACAGGGACCCTCAGGCTGCTGGCCAGGCCAGTCTTCTTATTACAAATTTGGACTGACTTGTCTGCTTTATGAAAAGAGGTGTTAGTGGTTCCAAAGTACCTGTAATCTATTATTGTCTTATTCCCTGTAAGATGAAAATTTTAAATCCCAATAAAACAAATACCCTTGCCACCAAGAGCGCAGAGGAGGAAGGAAGCAGCTCCAGCTGGTGCTACCTGAAGTGCTGTACAGTCCTGGAATTGCCTTTCTTCATCACGACTGAAGAAGCGTAGAATTTTGTGCAAATGGTCCTGACATGAAAACCAGGGTAGATGGATGGATACAGGCTGTCCCCTGGTCATTGTTTTAGGAGTAAAGGCCTTCTAGCACCCATCCTCAAGCAACGTGAGGCTCCCACATTGAGAGGACAAATACTGTGGGAATTTAGGCTGGTGTCAGAAGGCCTTGTGGGTACAGGGGCTCTCTGGGGCCTCAGCAGCTCTTTATTCCTGGAACATTCTCTCTGTCATCATTCACTGGACCTAGCCCACTGCTAAAGGCTCTCCATTCTACAGAACTGAGGTACCTAGATGCTAAGAAGTTCCCAGCATCCCAGAGGTCAGGAAGCGGCAGAGTGGCTGGGCTGTAATGTGTGCCTTTGTTGCATAATAACAAGGCTTCGTAACCAGTCAGAGAAACTTTAGTCCATTGGAAACCGAAGAGAACAGTAACTCCATCCACCATAGGGTGAGACAGGGACCTGCTCTGGGGCAGCAAAATTTGGGGGCTTAGAGTGGCCCTGTGCCATGGGCCTGGGTTTGGATGTGCTCTCCCCAAACACAGAGATGCTGTCCTGAAGAGTGGCATAATGTTAAGTGACCTCTCCAAGGCTCAATACATAGAAAGACTGACTCTATCTTCTCCCCTTGTCTTGGGCACAGGTAGAGTCAGACTTAGGGTCTTGAAAGAGGCTCACATTAGATGCTGTTGGAATGCCTTCAGCAACTAACAGATGCTTAGGGTAAGTAGCATGACTCACAGCACCAGAGGACAAAGCAGCCATGTCACAGACTTCCTCAGGCCCTTGTCAAACAGAATGAGGCTACAGTGAGGCATCCCAGCCACAGCATCCCTCAGCCTGGGTATCCTGAGTGTGCCTAGCCGGGGTAAAATATAGGGTCTAAGGGCCTGACAAGCCAGGCTCCTGCCTGCTGTCAGCTGTCCAGGTAGACAAAGAGGATGTCTTCATCTGTGCCGTAGCTGGTCCTAGCCTCCTCCAAGTGACTGATGCTGGCGCTGCACATTCAGTCAGCATAGGCTGGGTTGTTGTAGAAGGTGCGTCCAGTGGCCCTATCATAGCCATGCAGAACGATGAAGTGGCCCTGGTAGTCAGGGTTACGGCAGAAGCAGCGGTGGCCACAGGAAGTAAAGCAGCAGTACTTGACAGGGCTGAAGCACAGGTCACAGTGCAGCACCCCTGAGTTCACCAGCACGATAGCCACATGGCCCCGAGCCAAGTGTGCTTGCATGTCCTGCACACTCACTGTGTTGTCACTATGGCTTGGGTTCAGCCCATCATCAAGCTTAGAACCAGCCTTTGTGTGCTGGGGAATGGAGATTCTAACAGAAGACATGGCCCATTTCTCCACCAGTGCCTTGCAGGCCTTGGCTTGTGCGAAGAGCTGGTTAACCCTGGTCTCTTCTGTGTCAAAGTGTTTCCTATAGAAGGACTGGTTCTTACAACCTTTGTCAACACCCAGAGTCTGGGTACAAAAGCGACGTCTCACACCACAGTGGCGCATCAGGTAGCCTAGATGGATGGTCCAGATGCTTCTGGTCAGCTGCAGCTCCTGTAGGGCACTCTCAAAGTCCCCATTGTCCAGCTGGCCCAGGTACCACAGCAGTCCCAGTGAGAGAGCTGCTAGATGACAGGCACAGGCTAGCTGTACAAAATCCCCATGGTAGTCTGCAGGTCCTGGATGTCTCCAGGTCCTGGACGTCTGCAGGTCCTGGACGTCTCCAGGTCACTGTTTTCTGAAGCATGCAGATGATAATCTTGAAATCACTTTCTACGAATCACCCTTTTCAGCATCATTGGCATCTTGATCACTCAGTCACTCCTTTCTGTGTCCTTTGCGTCTCTGCCTCCAGTCCCATTCCGGCTCCAATCCTCGAATGCTTTACACACTGCTCTTTTTTTTTTTAATTATGACACCTGGCCAACACTGGGGAGGCCAGAGAGTTGTCTTCTAAACCCTGTATGCACACCATGTCATGTACAAACACACACACATACACATACACACACACAATAAATAGATGAGAACAAATTTAGCCTTGCCTGGCCTAGAACTTGCTTTGTAGACCAGACTGGTTTCAAACTCATAGCAATCCACCTGCTTCTGCCTCCCAAGTTCTGGGGTTAAAAGCATATACCACCACACCTGTGACGGTGGAAAAGGTTGTGTTGTGTTTTATTTATTTATTTATTTATTTTATTATTATTTTTTTTTTTGTCTTTTTGAGACAGGGTCTCCCTGTAGCCCCAGCTGTCCTGGAACTCGCCTTGTAGACCAGGCTGGCCTTGAACTCACAAAGATCCGCCTGTCTCTGCCTCCCAAGTGCTAGGATTAAAGGCGTGCGCCACCACGCCCGGCTGTGTTGTGTTTTATTTACTCCTTAGTTACTCCTCACCCCAGCCCCAGCAACCACTGTCTCTAGATTGCCTATTTGGAATGTTTCATATAAATGGAATCATTCACCATATGGCCTTGTGTGTGTGTGACTTTTATCATAGTAGTCTATTCATGTTGTAACTTAAAGTTATACTTCCTTTTTTGTGGCTGAATCTATTGTGTGGTATGTCCACATATTATTCATCCATTCATCAGATGATGCATATTTGGGTTGTTTCCACTTTTGTGCAACTATACAGATATGTGTTTTCATTTCTCTTGACTATATACCTAAGAATAAAATTGTTAGGTCATAAAATTTCTGAAAGAACTGCCAAACTGCTTTCCAAAATGTCTCTACCAATTTATATTCTCATCAGCAGTGTATAAGAACTCAATCCACTTTGTCTGCATGTTCACCAACCCTTCTTGATGATGGGCATCCTAGTGTTATAAAGTGTAATCTTGAGTCCTGGTTCTTAAGCTCCATTATTTCTGGATCCAGAGAGACAATGTTATATAGTATAAAGAACACCAGACAAGGAAATAACATTTGTAGCCAGCCATGGTAGGGTAATCCTTGAGATGTTGAACTGGGAAAAATATTGCTAATTTGAAGCCACCCTGAGCTACATAGTGAGACCCTGTCTCAACAAAAATGAATCAGATGTGAGTGGTGCCTGCCTATAATCCTAGCACTTGGGTAGTAAAGGCAGGAGCTCAAGGCCAGCCTCAGCTATATAGCTTGAAGTTAGGTGAAGCAAGAGTTGTGGGCGTTGGGAAGAGGGAGGGAGGGAGGGAGGGAAGGGGAAGGAAAACTTATAGTCTAGCATATCTAAGTTCTATTACCTTAAGTGTCCTTTTCGAGCTTTGATTTTCCTATGGAAACTGAGAAAAATATGGATATTTGGAATTGTTGTTACTTACAGTCTTTTTTATTTATTTTTATTTTTTTTATTAATTTTTATTTATTTCTGTATGTGTACGAATGTACTGTCTGCATGCAAGTCTGTGCACCCGTGTCGTGCAATGCCGCGGAGGTCAGAAGTGGGTGTCGGATTCCCCTGGAGCTGGAGTTCTCCTGGAATTGGAGTTTCAGACGGTTCTCAGCCGCCATGTGGGTGCTGGGGATCGAACCCGGGTCCTCTGCAAGAGCGGTCGGCGCTCTTAACCGCTAGGCCATCTCTCCAGCCCCTACTTACAGTCTTCTAAGATATTCATCTAATCCCCAATTACCCATCCAACAAAAACTCTCACAATATGTAATGGTCTGTTTTATATAAGCTATCTCGTATCAGACAGACATGATGTATTTCTGCTCTTTCAACATAGAATAATATCTGCAAAATCTAAAGGAAAAATTGGGAGGAAGCTAGTCCTCACATTTCACCTGTATTTTAGTGAGAAATAATGCTTTTACAAATATGGTTGCAGGGGCTAGAGAGAGGGCTTAGTGCCTAAGTACACTGGCTACTCTTCCAGAGGACCAGGGTTCAAGTCCACACCCACATGCTGGCTAACAACCATCTGTAACTCCAGTTCCAGGGGATCCAATGCCTAATTCTGGCCTCCAAGGGCTTTGCATGACATGGAAGCACTTACATGCATGCAAAACATTTATACACATAAATTAATAAATGTTTAAAACATTTTTCACACACACAAAAAAAACATGTTTCATGTGCTACCCCTTTGCCTAAGAAATTTTCCTCAGTTATATAAAAAGGTATATAAGTCAAACATTTACTGATAATAAACCATAAATAAATTTTTTAAAACAATTTTCATACATAAAATTTTTGATCTATTAAGGTGTAAGCAAATTTACACACTAATGATGGATGTGCCCGTTTATTTATTTTTTTTAAAGACATTTGCTTTATTCGGCTATTGGAAATATCTTTTTTTTTTCATTTTCCTTTTTTTTTTTAACATTTTTGTATTGATGCTTTGTGCATTTCATACATCATTTTCCGATTCAGTTCAGGCATATTTCCCTTACATGAAGAATTAAATCTTAGCTAAATGTTTGATACTGCAGGATATAGAGCCCTCTCTCTTTTTTTTTTTTCTTTTTTTTTTTGTCTTTTTCGAGACAAGGTCTCCCTGTAGCCCCAGCTGTCCTTGGAACTCACTCTGTAGACCAGGATGGCCTTGAATTTAAAAGATCCGCCTGACTCTGCCTCCCAAGTGCTAAGATTAAAGGCATGTGCCACCATGCCCAGCAGGATTCATCTTTTTATTTTATAATCATTCATGCTGAGAATGTTACTTCACATAAATATGTAGTACAAAATCATAAAAGTATCTTTAGAGCCATTTCAGAAATTGGAAAATTCTAACACAGTACAATCCCTTTCAAGATGCACTAATTTGATGATTACATACTAAAGAATGGTAGCAGGAAAACATTAAAAGTCTTTGGTTTCTGTAATCTATTATGTTTCTATAAGAACAGCAAACTTTGGCCGGGCGTGGTGGCGCACGCCTTTAATCCTAGCACTTGGGAGGCAGAGGCAGGCGGATCTTTTGAGTTCAAGGCCAGCCTGGTCTACAGAGGGAGTTCCAGGACAGCTGGGGCTACAGGGAGACCCTGTCTTGAAAAGACCAAAAAAAAAAAAAAAAAGAAAGAAAAAAAGAAGAGCAAACTTTGCTGGGTGCACACCTTTAGTCCTAGCGATATCAGCCAGCTCTGGGTGTGATTGAGAGACCTTGCCTCAGTAAGTGGAAGACTGATGAGGATGATGCCTGTTATCAACCTCAGGCCTCCACATGCATCTGCACACACCCAATAAAAAAAATAAAAAGCTGGTTGTGGTGGCACACACCTTTAATCCCAGTACTCAGGAGGCAGAGGCAGGCAGATCTCTGTGAGCTCAAGCCAACCTGATCTACATAGTGAATTCCAGGCCAGCTAGGGGTTCAGGGAAACCCTGTCTCAAAAAAAAAGCAAACTTGATATATGCAGTAAAACACTACAGTTCACATCATGTAATAGTCAAAATCTAAACCAAAGTATTTCAGTCAGCACATGCTGGTGTTGTGAGGTATGAGGGCCTGTGCACTACAAAGTAACACATTTTGTATAGTAAAGGTATCGCATTTGGATTTTGGGTTTGATGGGGGATTGGGGCGTTTGGGGTTGGTTTTGGGTTTTTGGATTTTTTTTTTTTGTTTTTGATTTGTTTTGTTTGATGTTTTCTTTTTTTGGGGGTTTTTGTTTTTTTGTTTGGTTAGGTTGGTGTGGTTGTTGGTTGGTTGGTTGTTGGTTTGTTTGAGAAAGGTTTCTCCTATTGTCCTAGCTGGCCTGAATCTCACTATGTCGGCCTAGGCTGGCTTTGAGCTCACAGAGATCTCACCTCCCTGTGGTTATAAGGTGGTGTGTCACCACACCAGCTTTCTTCTTTTTTTTTTTTTCCTTTTCTTTTTTGAGACAGGGTCTCCCTGTAGCCCCAGCTGTCCTGGAACTCACTCTGTAGACCAGGCTGGCCTTGAACTCACAAAGATCCGCCTGTCTCTGCCTCCCAAGTGCTAGGATTAAAGGCATGAGCCACCACACCCTCATCAGTCTTCCACTTACTCACTGAGGCAAGGTCTCTCCATCATACCCAGAGCTGGCTGATATGGCTAGTCTCAACAACCAGATTACTGGGGATCCCCCATCTCCACTTTCTGAGACTGGAATTATAGATGGGCCACCATGCCTACCTGGCATTTTAGTGGGCTCTGGGGATCCAAACTCCAGTCTTCACTCTAGTATGGCAGGTACTTTAATCACTGAGCCATCTCCCAGTCTTTCTGATTTAACAAGATCCTAAATTATCTTTTAGAATCAAAATCTCTAGGCTAGCTTTTCTTTTACTGCTTTGAAGTCAGTTGAGGTTACTTTTAACTTACACATAAGACACATCTGTTTTGTAATTTCTTTTCAACAGATCTTCAGGATTTATTCCACAAGACTGGCCAAGATGTGGATGGGAAGCTGACCTACCAAGAAATCTGGAACTCCCTAGGTTCTGCCATGCCAGAACCAGAGAATTTAAGAGCATTTGATTCCAATGGAGATGGAAGATACTCCTTCCTAGAGCTAAGAGTAGCTTTAGGTATCTAGTCTCATCAGGCATATTTTGAAATGGATATGTACCCTGGACTAACTACAATCTACTTACCTAACCAAAAAACAAAATAGGGGAAAAAAAGGAAAAAAAAAAAAAACTTTACCCTTTGGTAATCTACTGTAGCAGACACATTGCCACCTTTTAACTTGTTTGAAAAGCTATATAAAAGTTATTTTTTTAAAGAAGAAAACCCTTTTACTTATAATATGATGTTTGGAAATCTATAATTTCCTGAAACTAGTTAAGATATTACAATTTAAAGTTGTCAGGAAAAAAATAATAATAAAGCCCTGTTGTTCTCTTTCCTATTTTTGAGGGGAAGAGACCTTATCTTTTAAAACTGGAAAATGTATATATAGAGACAATAAGTCACCGTTTATATGTCATATAAATTTGCCTTAAATTAGCTGCACTTTATAGCACCTCAGAGAATGTCTTTTCTTTAAAAGATAAGCCTTTTCTGTTTGTAAATATAAATGAAAGATTCTGTATGCTGTGTTAGAAAGTAGGAAGAATGATTTTGAACAGGATATGAACAATAATTTGTTACAAATAATTGCCAGCCTGATCTGGGTAACAACTGAAACTGTGTTCACATCTTAAGGCATCCCTCAAGGGCCCTGGTACCACCACAGGGTTTGGCTTGGGAGCTGAGGACATCAGTTCATGAAGATGGTGCCAGCTCTAGGCTCAGGAAAGTCGGATTCTAGGTCATTGTTCTTATTCCTTTATTTACTCCTAACCTACAAGTCTCATTGGGGATGTTTCTCATTTAATTCTCTTAAGGTTTATGAGCATAAAAGTTATCAGGTAGAGAACTGTGTTTTCCCCTAGAGTAAGCTTCTCTACCCATTCAAGACTCTTAAAATTGTAACTGGCTCCTACCTTTGATACCATCTCCAGTCAGGAATGAGAAGACCTCAATTCCTTGGTCACTATGTCAGACTAGCACCCAGTACATGAGAAGAAAGCTCTGGAAACTATATCCTTAGGATTTTACCTATGGACTAACCAAGAACTTGATTTGTTAGTAGGATGCCAAGATGTGGTAAAATTAAATAAAATTACACTGTTTCCTCAAATAATTCACTCAAAAGTAGCTATAAGTTTTCTGTCCAATGGATGCAGGCCTGAAGCAGGAGCCTTCTGGCGGTGGGAGCAAGTCTTCTCAGATCTAAAAAGCAAGTGTGGCCAGGCGTGGTAATGCACACCTTTAATCCTAGCACTTGGGAGACAGAGGCAGGCGGATCTTTGTGAGTTCAAGGCCAACCTGGTCTAGAGAGTGAGTTCCGGAACAGCTGGGACTACAGGGAGACCCTGTCTCGAAAAGACGGAAAAAAAAAAAAAAAAAAAAGCAAGTGCAATCCTTCCTCCTTTAAGTACTTCTGTGGCTAGACATGAAAGGTGCCTGGGCTGGAATTTTATATCATCATCACTTATATGTTAAGACCTGTAATGTTGTTCTTAGAAAGTTTGTTTAACACAAAAGGAAAACTTTATAAAACTTTACTTTGTGCCGGGTGTGGTAGCGCACGCCTTTAATCCCAGCACTCGGGAGGCAGAGGCAGGCAGGTCTCTGTGAG
The DNA here is from genome assembly GCA_009823505.1 of Rhizomys pruinosus. NCBI lineage: Eukaryota > Metazoa > Chordata > Mammalia > Rodentia > Spalacidae > Rhizomys > Rhizomys pruinosus. The sequence continues at coordinate 801,293 of VZQC01014626.1, read as the reverse complement.
TTCAAGACCAGCCTGGTCTACAAAGTGAGTTCCAGGACCCTGTCTCGAAAAGACAAAAAAAAAACTTCACTTTGCTGTACCAAGTCAGGGAGAAGCTAGAGAAGCTACCATGGTACAGACTTCTTTAGCAGAGATCATTACCATCTAATTTTCAAGTTGCCTTGTCAGCGTGGATGTAGTCCAGTACCCTAAAACCTTTAAAGACTGTTGTATATGTGTGTGTGTTGTTTTGTTTTCTTCTCTTGACATTCAGCTTGGTATTGGCTTTTTTTTTCCTCTACAAGTATTAAAATTTAGTGGAGGCAAGATAAAATCTTTTCCCATGATTGTGTCTTATGTTTCTCCCTCTTAACATTTTTTTGGCCTTAACACTTCCCTTTCCCATCTATACTATTTCACTTTCTTGGAAAGGTTGAAAATGGAGTTTAAAATTATCCTGGCACTTTAGGTAACTTGAAGATAACTCTTGTTCTTCTGGATGCCTTCCATACCCTCCCCCCTTTTTAATATATATGCCCTTATAGATTTTGTAACAACGAAATAAAGTTCTAGCAATAAATTGAAACATTCTGCTATATTTGTATATATTATACCATAAATAGTATGTCTGTACCTGGAAGGTTTTTTTTTTTTTTTGAGAACTGATTTATATGAAATATACTGAGGGTAATGTAGCTTGTCCTTTTTAGTTTCAAGTTATTTGTAGGCAGATGCTTTTAGGATGCCTTAACTCTTTGTGGTATATGCTTTTCTTTTGCATCCAGTAACTATCTATGGAGAAGTCAGGGGTTGGAAATTTTTGTTTCAAGTTTTGCTTCTGTTCTACGCACTTTGTCTGCCAGCCTCACCCATTGTGCCATATGTTGTCCTATTCCCTCTCCTTCCAAGTCTGTCAGAGGACCTATAACACCTGGCCTGTGGTGCCCTTGTCATCCTGCCTAATATATTACTATATCTCCTGGGCAGAGATAAGTATCTTGTCCTCTCTTAAAAGTTGAACAGACTCATTGGCTTAAGACCCCCAAAATTCAGTGTAGATTTGGGGTTTTTCATTTCTATGCTATCCAAACTTATACAGCTGGTGCATTGTGTTGACTCCAGCCTTATCTGCCACAGCTCATCTCTAAGAAAAAGATTGGATAGTGGTGGTGAGTTAGGCTTTGGGTTTAAATCCTTTGTTTCTCTCTCCTAAGTGCCCCTAAGCACTGCTTCTTCATCCTTGTTCTGTTTCCTTATATTATCTACTATATTTACTTAAAGAGCTTCCTCAAGCTAGGCATAGTGGTACATGCCTGTAATCCCAGCCCTTGGGAGGCTGAGGTGGAGAAATTATGAGTTTCAGTCCTATCTGGGCCATATAGTAAGATCTTGTGTCAGAAAAAGTATCAAGCTTCCAAATAACTACACTGTCATTTAAAGAACAGAAGGATGATTGGCACTCAGGAATGGGAATAATAATAATATTTTTAAAAGCGGAGGAGTGGGTGCCTTTACCTCACTGCCAGCTACTTAACTTTCTGTTGCAGTCTCCTGTCTTCGCATTTGCTGGACATAGCCTATCAGCACCCCCTAGCCAGCTGGTCCTGATGGTCACGTTGAAGACTTTGACTATAATGGGCCCATATTCATAATGGCCTTTCAAGTTGTTTTTAGTGACAGCTTTTGTTTGCTACACACCTCATTGGCTTGCTTACCAACACCAGCTAGATGTGATCCCTTCTCTCATATACAAGCCAGAACACATTTGGGTATTCCTGAGACTTTATAGAGTATGTATTGTTTGTTATATGAACCTAACTTATCTTTTTGTTTTCTCATATTAAGAAATGTAAATCTACTTTGTTTTAATGAAGCTATTTTGGTAATGTATAAGCAATTTTGGGTCTGTTTAGGAGTGAATTCAAGGCTTCCATGATTCGATTTGAGCTTTACTTATTTCATATCAATACTATAGCCATTTTAATTTATCTAAATAAAAATCTCCTTCTCTTACTGTGTCTGACTTAAAGCATTCCCCACTCCCCTGATTATCAAGGGAAAAAATTGCTTTAATCCCTATTTTTATGGACTGCTACCACCTCATGAAATCAGGGCTATTAGATGGTGGACAAAAAGCAGCTTCAAGAATCTGCCTTAAGAATTACAGTGGTTTGTTGTTGTTGTTGTTGTTTTGTTGTTGTTGTTGTTGTTGTTTTTTCAGGGAGGCTCCTGAGGCTCCCAAAAACAATTGCTACTGCTGTTGGTCGCCCACCAGAATTAGATAAGACCTTTTTGGCTGAAGACACCACACATTAGGGTCACAAGACATAAAGAAATCTAGCTTAGACTAGGAAGCTTCCTCCCTGCTGGCTAGTCATCATACTTCCAGAAGGTGTTACGCAGGCTGCTGGGGGGAGGAAAGCAATCAGCTGTGAACCCTTCTAGCCAACTCTAACCAAGCAGGCAAGATGTGCCCACTGCTGCAGTCAGTCTGATACAGGGATAATCAACCTGTTTCTGACTGGATTTGAGGCCTTTTCTACAAGAGATAATTCATGACTGGTACTTACAAGCCCAAACAAAAGCCTGGAGAGGTCACAGGCGCTACTACAGAGGCTCATAAGCAGTCAAAAGGGAATGTTTATCCATAAATGAGACATCTATATATCCTTTCCAAGGCTCAGGGAACATAACAGAAGAAAGAATGGGAAGAGTGTAAAAGCTAGAGGAAGTGGGAATGGTATGGGACACTGACTTCTGGGCTCAATATGACTATTGCATTCAAACTCAGCAGCTGTGACTACTTGCACACAATTGGACCTGTTGTGGGAGGGAAGAGTTCCTGAGGCCCCACCCCTCCTGACAATTTATATTTAGTTAATAGTCGTTGGGAAAGGAAAGTTACTTCTTCAGTGGTGTAGCCACTGGCAAGATGTCCTTGCTCATATAAACAACCCCTCACCTGTTCTCCTGGTAAGCAACTCTAATGAAACTCAGTGGGTGATTTAAAAACAAAATAGCATGAAAGACTTAATGTTTGACCTGAAGAAGTGAAGGCTGCAAGGCTCAGGCTGAAGGCACACTTGGAGTGAGAGGGAGCAAAATGAAAGACATGAGATTGCTGTGATGTCCGTCACAGAAGCTTACATTTAGGCCTGTTTTATATTTTGAAAGTTGATTTAAAAGCATTTTTTAAATGTTCCACTGACTTTAAAAACAAAAAAAAAGCTTAAAAATCCATTGCTGGGGCTGGCTCAGCAGGTTAAGAGCACCGACTGCTCTTACAGAGGACCAGAGTTCGATTCCCAGCACCCACATGGCGGCTAAGAACCATCTTTAAGCCAGGTGTGGTGGCTTAAATCCTAGCACTCAGGAGGCAAAGAAAGGCAGATCTCCATGAGTTCAAGGCCAGCCTGGTCTACAGAGTGAGTTCCAGGCCAGCTGGAGCTACAGGGAAACCCTGTCTCAAAAAAAAAAAAATCTATTGCTAGAGATCAGATAGATAGGACTAGGATTTTTCCATCCAAAGGAAAAAATGAACACGTCTATTAAATTCTGAGACTCCCTTTGCATCTTCCTCACTGTATGTACACAAAAATCTGAGTGGCCCTTCCCCTCAAGGAAGTTTATACATAAAGCTTTTATCATTTACAAATGGGTTTTCTCATTGCTAAAGTGAAAAGAAGGGCTGGAGATAGACTGTGTTTCCATGGTAGAGTACTTGCCTAGCATGTATAACACCCTGGGTTCAGTCCCCAGCTCTGGCAGGCGGGGAGAGAATGAAAGGGAAATTGTGTACTCTGTGCTGAGTCAGTCCTTCTAATCTCAAATCTGGGGAGTATTCGTCAGTTGTTTTAGGACTTTTTAGAAGGTATGAAAATTGTTTTTTTATTTGGTTTTTTTTTCTTTTTCTTTTTTTTTTTCTTTTTTTTTGGTCTTTTCAAGACAGGGTCTCCCTGTAGCCTCAGCTGACCTGGAACTCACTCTGTAGACCAGGCTGGACTTGAACTCACAAAGATCTGCCTGCTTTTGCCTCCCGAGTGCTAGGATTAAAGGTGTGTGCCACCAAGCCCAGCTAGAAGGTATGAAAATTGAAATTGTTAACATTCCTGTATAATGGATCTTAACTTTTGACCAGGTGTGGGGAGACGTGCCTATAATCCCAGCACTCAGAAAACTGAATGAAGTAAGAGGATCAGGAGTTCTAGGGTAGTCTGGGGTACACAAGTTCCAAGCCAGCCTGAAATACATAGTGAGCCTCTGTCTCAGAAAAGGAGAGGAGGTAAGAAAAGAAGGAATAAGATGCCAGGTGTGGTGGCGCACGCCTTTAATCCTAGCACTTGGGAGGCAAAGGCGGGCGGTTCTTTGAGTTCAAGGCCAGCCTGGTCTACGAGTTCCAGGCCAGCTGGGGCTACAGGGAGACCCTGTCTCGAAAAAAAAAAAAAAAAAAAAAAAAAAAGAAGGAATAAGATATAAACTACAGGTGTATTTCTTTGTGTCATTTTAGAGGGTACACAGACTAGCCAATCTGTCAACAAAGTTAATGACAACCCACACACTAAAGCATTTAGTCAAACTGTTTTAACAAGACAGGATTAGGGAAAAACACCATGAAATATGATAGAAAGATTATGAAGTTAGCAGAAAAATGTAAACTAGAGAACTGGCTCTGTAACAATAAAAGGCATATGCCCTTGGAACCTGTATCTTTGTAAGAGGGTTATCATGGGCATTTGTCAGTGTTCTTGGGATACTAGAAATAAAGGATAAAGACAACCAGCTAGAATCAACATATGGCAGGTATCAGCCGTCCCGCCTGTACTGGGTGGGACTTGTTTGTCCTATGACATTAGCCACTGTGGACTGCCGGGGTTCTGAAATGCCTTCAGCAACTGGCCCCTTGTGCATCTGTACTTCCCAGCGTACAGAACAGCAGTGTATTTGGAGACCTAAGCCAGGGCCTGGCACACATTCAAGCTTAGATACTAAGTGGAAGTAGAGTCCAACCATAAATACTAGTTCAGTATGTCTCCCAAAAGCTAACCCCCAGTTCCCGTATGTAATCCTGAGGCTCATGAGTGGCTTGATTTGCAGTGTGTCACCACCAAATAGAAAGATATTGCCCTTCTAGTAGCAAATAAGACAGGAGAGACTTGGACTTTTTCTTTTAATCTTTCATAATGTGACATCCAGATGGCCCTGACCTCTATGACAATACCACCTCCTTGAGGTTCACTCTGTTTTCTATTCTGCCTTTGGTACATGCAGCTCCCACCCTCAATGAGAGGAGACTACAGTTCTGAAGCAAAAGGCTTGGCATTGAAGCAGTTTGCTCCATGGCGCAGTGTGGGGAGGGAATAGAAATGAACATTCCTTTCAGGACAGTTGGCCAGAGGGTAGGAGACAGTGCGGTTCAGCAGGGGAGGTAGGTTGCAGAGGGACAGGGCAAAGGGCACCTCCTGAAAGATGGGAACTGGGGGTGGGGAGCCATTCTGGGGCTGCGGCATTGGTGAAGGCAGCGGCTGTTGTGGGACCACCAGGACAGGTTGCAGGTGACCAGAGGCCTCGACCCTGGGGCTTCTGCCTTGTACAGCATAGCTCCTGCCTTCAGGGATATCCAACTCCCACAAGGACACTGGATTCTGGACTTCAGTCTCAGTCTTGGTGACAGCAGGGGGAGGGCCAGTGTTAACGTCTACATTCATGCCGTAGCGTCGTCGCTTGTTTATCCAGTACAACAGTGGGCTGTAGGTGAACGTGGCTGCTCTCATCACCTCCACCCACTGCTGGGCACGTTCTTCTCGCTGCAAGTTCTTCTTCCAGTGCAGAAAGACAATGCAGCTGCCTGTTACCACAGAACACAGCCCCAGGAATCCAAAGTACAGGGGGATCCACACTAAGGCAATGAGAAAGAAGAGGAGGCTGGCTAATGCTCTAGCAGGACCTGAGCTATTTTTCATTCCTCTCGTTGACCTAGTCATCAGTCACTCCATCCATCTACATGCTCCACTTCTCCTTCCCTATAGACTTGCCTTTTCATTCTCTTGGTCAATAACAGATTTCCAGGTTACTGAAGAGGTCATTTTAGCTGTTTACAGCTAAGAAACACTGGTCTAGAGTTGGTATGACTTGCCAGTGCAAACCCAGTCAGCCTTCAAGGAATCCTTATTTTTCTAGACAAGCTTATGTTCTAACTATTTAGCTCTCCAGGCTAGCAACCACCATCCACCCATGCAAAGGGTCATCCCTAAGTATGTGTCCCTGTGCGGAAAGGCATAAAGTGAGGAGCAGGGACTGGAGACATACTTACTGCCAGGGAGGCTCAGGCCCTCCTGTTGGGAATCCATAGGGTTCAGCATTGGCACCCAGCCTATCACTCAGGGGAAAGGAAATTCATCCACTCATCTCTCCACCAATAGGAGTCCTCAGAAGGCCTAGGCCTCATTGTTGTCTAAAGGAAAGGTCACCAGATTCTGTAAACTGGGCATTCCATGGACAGTGCCTGTGGAGTAGTCATGAGTTAGTGGGAGGTAGGAACTTTATCCACTGACAACTAATAAGCAATGTATACCTATTACTATCAAAGACCACCAACAAAGCTGTCTGTCTTTGCCTTTATGGTAAACCCATAGAGCAGGCCCCAGGAAAGTTTCCTTGCATCCTCAAGGGTTCACCCCATGTTTTGGTGATTTAAGAATGCACTGCTAGGTACTTTCACCAGTGAAAAGGCAGAGAGCACTCAACATTGGGCATTCTTGCCCTCAACAAATCTCAGACCCAAGTTGTCAGAAGAAAATATGCTCAAGAGAACTGAGTGTTCAGTATCTGCTTTGGCTTCTACAATCTCATTTCTTTCCTTCAACAAGTACTGGCAAGTGCTCCTTGGGCCCTCTGGGAGCTTCCCTCTTTCTGGCTCTACATCCCTTTCCAGCTTAACCTCCTTCCTATCCTTCACTCTCTATTCCCTTTGGCCAGGCCAGACCCCTCAACAGCTTCCTCCTACCTCATACTTCTTGAGAATTCTGTTCGATATGTTCCTTTGCCAAGAGCACTGCTGCTCCCCATGTTTCTACCACTGAACACCCACTTATTTTCTTGAGCTCAGCTTAAGCCCCTGCCCTGTGGGAAACAGTACTATCAGTTGTTTTCCCAGAATCACTTTATCTCCAGTTAAAGAGACTTGAGACTAGTCCAATTCCCACCTGATCCCCGACCCCTATTGGGACAGGTAATATCTACCCAGCAACCAATTCTGCAAGACTCATTTGAGTCAGGGACTTACTTGCTTGTTAATCCTAAGTCAGTAGGAAATACCAAGTGATCCTAACTTGGCTTCTTGCACCATTTAGTTACTCTCCTCCTCATAGTCTCCCAGTATGTGACTTAGGTCACTCTTGGTTGCTTTTGTGTTTTTGTGACTCATGTCAGAAACCATTTAAAAAGGAATGGTTTAATTTGGCTCATGGTTCTAGTTGCTGGGCTCCATATGGGGCAGAGCATCATGGCATAGACATGTAGGGGGAAAGAGAGCTGGTCACATCACAACAGGCAAGAAGCAGAGGGCAGGTCCAGTATAACCTTCAAAGTTCTGCCCCTCGGGCTGGAGAGATAGCCTAGCGGTTAAGAGCACCGACGCTCTTGCAGAGGACCCGGGTTCGATCCCCAGCACCCACATGGCGGCTAAGAACCGTCTGTAACTCCAATTCCAGGAGAACTCCAGTTCCAGGGGAATCCGAGACCCTCTTCTGACCTCCGCGGCATTGCACGACACGGGTGCACAGACCTGCATGCAGACAATACATTCATACACATACGAAAATAAAAAAAATAAAAATAAATAAAAAAAAAAAGTTCTGCCCCTCAAGACCTTCTTCTCAACCTCTTAAGGGTTCCACAACCTCGCAAAATAGTGCCAATAGCTGGGAACCTAGCATTTGAAACATGAGCTTATTTGAGGGACATTTCAGATTCAAACCATAACACACACTATTTACAGAGTTCTTTCTTCCCAGGGTCTATTTCCCCTTGGCTCTCCCTTACTGTCCCCTGCTTTTCATTCTCCTTAGTCTGATGTCTAAGTTTTGGCACGCTCCAGGCCTTCATCTTTAGCAGTTTATCTATATTCCCTTCTCTGTTACCCATACTTGTAACATTAACATAAATACATTGATAATTCATAACTTTGTACCTCGAGCCTGGAACATACCTCAGAACTTTAGACTCCTACTCAACAAGCAGACTGCCATCCTTCCTTGCTAAGCTATTAAAGTTATCTTAATCTAAGGTTAAAAGTAAAACATACTACTTGGGAGGCAGAGGCAGGTGGATCTTTGTGAGTTCAAGGCCAGCCTGGTCTACAGAGCGAGTTCCAGGACAGCTGGGGCTATAGGGAGACCCTGTCTCAAAAGGACCAAAAAAAAAAAAATACTGATCACCCTGTTTCCTCCCTACACCCTAAATTACACCAGCACCCAGAATAAGCCTTTGAAAAGTAGACCTTGTAACTCCTCTGCTCAAAACCTAGAGTGACTTCCCATCTCAGATTGAAAACCAGTCCCTTATCCAGGCCTCAAAGGCCTGCATAACCCTCCACCCAATGAAGTCCCCTCTCTCCCGTTGAGTTAGACACGACACTCTACCAAAGAATCTCTCGAGAGGCCAAAAACTGTGGAGGAAAAGCTTTAATAAAAGAACATGGGGCTGGAGAGATGGCCTAGCAGTTGGGAGCGCTCCCATGTTCCTGCATGGTTAACCCTTTCCTTTTGATTAACTTCTTTCTGACCTGGTCCTAACATTCCCACAGTCCCCTTGCCCACTAAGAGGACCTTACAGCAGGGTAAATACGCTCCTGTATCAGGACTTAGCTTGAAGTCTCTTCCCCCAAGTATCCAGACAGATGTTTCTCTGGCTTCCCTCAGGGTTCTGCTTGAGTGTCCTCCTTTCAGAGTCTTATCTTCCTTTTTCTTCATAGCCTGCATTGTCATTTATTTGTTTCCACTAAAATGTAAACTCCATGAATTAATGTAAACAAGGTTCTAAAGAATTTTGGACTGATAATGGCTGTGGAAAGAATAAGATAGAGTGAAATTACAGAGGAAAATAGAGTAAAAATAGACTATAAAGAGATAAGAAGGGTAAAGGCATTTGTCCTCCAGGTCTTGTGACCTGGGTTTAACCCCCAGAACTCACATAAAGGTGAGAAGAGAGAACCTACTCAACAAAGTTGTCCTCTGACCTCCACAAAAGTGCTATAGCTCATGTGCCTCCCACCCCTCCCCTCTCTCACACACAAGTAATTTTTTTAATGATGGGGATATTGATCAAGAAAGGTCCCTTTGAAGTGCTAAGATGTGAACTGAATGTGTATGCAAATCTGAACAGAGGAAACAGCAAGTACTAGAATCCTGAGCCAAGGACAGGCCAGCAGTTTCTCACCACTCGTGAATCTATGTGAGCCAGTGCAGGCTGTATTGAGCCTCTGGACCAATTCCTATCAATTAAGATCCAGGCAAAGACTTCCTTGCAAGGCAAACTAATGACTGCCCTCACGAAGGGTCCATTCACGCCAGAAGGTGAGCAGAGATGTTGATGTCACTGCCCCTAAGCTCACATCTGGTCCAGGAAGAAGATTTTGGTTGAGAACATTCTAAGGATGGAAAAAAGGAAAAAGCTTAAAGACTTGTCAAGGACGGTGTCTCTTTGAGGGGAGGAGAGTTTGGCTGGAGCTCCAGTTAGATGCCAAGAAGCAGAAGGAAATTACTGTCATCTTTAAAAGATACTCAGCTCTTGGCAGCTACAGTTTGGTTTCCTCATGTGTAAAACGAGAATGCCTGTTTCATAGGCTATGAGGCCAACGAAATGCTCTGTAGACAGAGACCTCGGTAAAGCTGCCTCTGTGGTGATGATCAAACAGCCTTTGCAGCGGAAGGGTCTGACAGGGACAGCGGGTGCCAAGTAAATTTAGAAAGGAGCAAGCTCGGTGAGAGCCCTAAAGTCGACGCCGACTTTCCAGGGGAGATTTGGTGCGCAGAGGCTGCTGGTCCTGGGAGGGAGGATATACATCCCGGCAGGCTCCCGGGAGGAGACGAGCCACGACACCCACCGAGCGGCCGGAGCGCGCTGGCAGGGCCCGGAGCCGCCAGCCCCTTCCGGACCCACCATCCCTGGGCCCCGCTCCCCTCTGTGCCCGGAACCTTGAGCACGCGGAACCTCGGTGGCGGAACCGGGCGTCGCGGACCTGGAGGGCGATGGAGCAGACGCGCGGGCCGGGGGCCGAGGTCGACGCGCCCGAGGAGGAAGAGGAGGCGCGGGTAGCCATGGCGGCCGTGGTGTCCGCCGCGGGTGGCGCTGGCCCGGCCGTCCTGCAGGTGGCCGGCCTCTACCGAGGCCTGTGTGCGGTGCGCAGCCGCGCCCTGGGGCTGGGGTTCGTATCACCCGCACAGCTGCGCGTGTTTCCGGTGCGCCCCGGCTCCGGCCGGCCCTCGGGGGACGCGGACGGCAGGGTCGGGGCAGAGCTGGAGGCCAACCCCTACTACGACCGCTACCGAGACAAGATCCAGCAACTGCGCAGGTGCGGCCCCGCGGCTGGCACCGTGCGGGTGGGGACCGGGGAAGAATGGCGCCTCTGGGCCCTTAGGCTTCCCTGCTTGGTGGGCGCTGCCGCTGTCGCTACTATACCAGAAGTGGGTTTCAAGTCATAGAGAGGTCAACTCACTGGCCTAAGGTAACACCGCTAGTCTCTACCAGCCCTGGGCTCTTCCCATGGTTGTCTTCCCCACGTGGGTAGGAAAGCAGCTCGGAGAGATTGTCCCCTATATAGAAAAATGAAAACGAAGCCTTCCAGAGAAGGATCTTGACCTGCTCAAGGTCACATGTTGAATCAGTGGCTACCTGACCCAGGGTTCGGGTTCCAGGGCTCATAGATCTTTGACTGCATGGCAAGGAGCCTGGGAGGGAGAAAAGCGCTGCCACGGCTGCTGTGTCTGTCACATTTGGATCATCAGTTGAACCCTATCCTTAAGATAACGTTGAGGTCTGGAGAGAGGTAGAGGCTGGTTAGGATTTGTCAGGGTTTCCCGACATTATCCCTCAGCTTCCAGAAGGTAAAATCCAGAGATTACGAGTGTAGTGTAGTGTAGTGTAGTGTAGTGTAGTGTAGTGTAGTGTACTGTAGTGTAGTGTAGTGTAAGAGCCCTTACCTGGTCGCACAGGCCTTAGGTTCCTTGCCCATACCCAGCACCCACTTGTGTGTGACTCTGTGTGTGTGCGTGTCTGAAGATGGGTGTACTGGGGGCCTAGTAGGTCAGAAGGAGACAGGAGGGTTGAGAGAATTTGCTAAAATAGGAAGGCAGTTATGAAAGGAAACCCGACTGTACATTCTCTGCATTCAGTCTCATCTGATTTCACCTCCTTAATTTCTCCATCTTTATGTAGACTACATCATCCTCTAGTGTCCACCACTTCCCGTCTTGGAACTCTCCACTCTTGTCCATTTCACTTTTTGGAGCAATGATGGACCAAATAAATGAGCACTTTTCTTCTGCTTCAAACATTCAGATATTCTCAAGTATTTGTCATTTTTAAAACCATTTCTTAAAAAAAAAAAAAAA